>PVLC010023387.1:0-25676 GCA_004027655.1 Graphiurus murinus
CACACTTGCATTTGCCATTTTAAATTACTGAGCCCTTACATCCATGTGACCTTCATTATATAACTGGCCTCTGTAACCAGGGAACCAGCTGAAGGAGATACTGGGGGATAAAGAACCAGAAATACATTATGCCCCTGGATGCTTGTATTCTTTGGTTGATATCTAGACTCTTCACTGCCTGTGACCTGTGGTGCCAGCTTGAATGCTAGCCAGAGATGTAACCAGCTTGCAGATCTGAGTTGTGCTTCCTGCCTGATAGCTGACTTTAGCTGCTGCTTGGTGCCTGATCAGAATGGACACCTTTGTTTAAGTGGCAGCCTCCAGTTCTGCAGGAAATACAAACACTGAGCCACTTGGAGACAAGCGCTAGAATTGCTGGCATACAGACTATATAGAACGTCAGCCTCCAGCTGCCCCTTCTTGGCTGAACTGCAGGCACCTGGTACAGCCCTGAGAGGGGAAGAAATGCCAGGGGGCAGTGTCTGCTATTCCTGTATCTTGAAACCAGGACTTCATCTTTGGTTGTCATTCAGAGTCCTTAAAGTTAACACGCTTAACCTTTGACTACTGTTTATAAGTCTCTTCTAATAAGTGTTTGCTTCGAAAAAAAAAAAAAAATCTCTTCTAAGTAACAGGTGATTGGAATTATGGCTTATTTGTGGAGAAGGAAGTAGACCCTTATGCACTGAAGGGAAGGGGATGGGTTAGATAATAAAGTCTGGGACCAAATCCCATAAGACCAGGCCAGGAATCAAAAGAAGCCAATGTATTATTTTACTTTTTAGGGCGATGTGGTGGGGATTTTACTTATGGGGAGATAAAGAGGATGATTTTTCACTGCATCTCAGAGGCAACACCCTTAGCCTCTGTGCCCTTCCCTCTTGTAGTCTGAGCTGCTACTTTCTCTTCTCTTTCCCCCATAGCTCCACAACTGCGCTTACAGGTCTCTGCTTTTCAATTCCAACCAGGCTGTGGGACCTCAAAGAGGGAGATGCTTGTATCTTCTTCCTGTGCTGTTCAAGTCCCATGATCTCTCAGCCTTCAGTGTAACCCCACTTCCCATCCTAATCCACCATCTACGACAAGCTCCTATGTAGAGCTACACACCATAAGCTCTTGGAGGCCAGGGAGTCAATCCTGTGTTCCTTAATCACTCCTATAGTGCCTAACAACAACAAAATGCCTCAAATTCATAAAATTCCTGGAGATTTTTGTGTTCAGTAACCAGATAAAATCAATATGGGAAATAGCTTTGAAAAACATCAGTTAAGATATAGATATAGGCATTAAGTAAGAATCTCTGGTCCCTCCAGAGCAAGACTCACATAGATCATAAATGTTGCAACTCGGTTCCCAGACTTCAATCTGTAGAGGGGGCTGCCTGGAGACTGAGAAGAAAATAGAATGTGTCATTATCTTATTTAGATGGCACCAGAGTGACATCAGGAGGGGGTAAACTGGGGGCATCCAGGAAGGGGTATCACCTTGAGCTACAGCAAGCGGAGTATGCACTCATCTTTGCTGGCAGGTATTCAATATGCTCTTTCTTAAATTAGATACTAATCTATTAGATAATCATATAAACGAACTATATATTAATAAACAGAACTACCTGTCAATAGTGAAAGCACTATATGAGGGGTTAACTGTACCTTTGGGTTCTGCAAAAGAAATTAATTTATAAAATACTACAGATAATTATTCTGTAGGAGTATCATTAAATTATAAGATTAGAGTTCCCAATTATTTGCCAAAGAGACATGCCCCCCTCTTTTTTTTTTTTTTTGGTCATGGAACAATCTGAAATGTGATTTACAGACCATAAAATTCACCCATCTGATGAATCTGAGCAGATTTCAACAGCTATCCAACCATTCCCACAATCTAGTTTTAGAACATTTCCATCTGCTTAAAAAGTGTCCCCTGGCCAATTTGCAGATAATTCCTGCCCAACCTGGGCAACCCACTTATCTACTTTCCATCTCTGTAGTTTTGCCTTTTCTAGAAATTTCATATAAGTAGAATCCTAAAATATGTCATCTTTTACTTGCATATTTTGTGTGTGTATATGTGTGTTGGGGGGTGGGGGGCTGGAGACTGAATTCAGGGATATTCTACCTCTGAGTTACACTCCCAATCCTTTTTTTTTTTTGTGGTACTGGGGATTGAACCCAGGCGCATTCCACCTATGAGCTACACCCCCAGTCCTATTTTTATTCTTTATTTTGAAACAGGGTCTTACTAAGTTGCGGAGGGCCTCACTAAGTAGCTGAGGCTGGCCTCGAACCCAGATCCCCTGGTCTCAGCCTCCCAAGTACCGGGATTATGAGCATGCAGCACCACACCTGGCTCCAACCCTTTTTTATTTTTATTTTTTGTTTTGAAACGGGGTCTCACTAGGCTGCTGTTGCTGAGATTATTCTGTTTTGGATGTCACAGTAGTCCATTTATTTTTATTGCTAAGTACCATTCCATTCCGCAGATATGCCAAAATTTGTTTATTCATTCACCTGTGGATAGACTTGGGCTGTTCCTAATTCTTGACTGTTACGAATAAATCTACTATAAACATCCACATGCAAGTTTTTGTATGGACATATATGCTTTTTCTCTTGAGTAAAATGCTTAGGTATGAAATGACTATAGATATACCTTTAACTTTTGTGTGTGTGTGTGTGTGTGTGTGTGTGTGTGTGTGTGTGTGTGAGGGTATTGGGAACTGAACCCAGGGGTACTCCACTACTAAGCTATACCCTCAGCCCATTTATTTATTTATTTATTTTGAGACAGGGCACTCTCTAAATTACCATGCACTGACCTCCAACCTCCTGTCTCAGCCTCCCAAGTACTGGGATTCAGGTGAGTGCCACTGTGTTTGGCTTACCTTTAACTTTTTTATTTTTTATTTTGTAGTACTGGGGATCAAACCCAGGGGCATTCTACCTCTGAGTTACATCCACAGACCCATTTTGTTTTTTATTTTGAAACATGTTATCACTAAATTACTGAGGCAGTCCTCAAATCTATGATCCTATTGTCTCAGCCTCAGCAGAGTACTGGGATTACAGGGATTACAGGCATGTGCCACCCTGCTGGCTACCTTTAACCTATTTATTTATTTATTTATTTATTTATTTATTTATTTATTTATTTATTTATTTATTTACTGGAGGTACTGGGGATTGAACTCAGAGGCATTCTACCTCTGAGCTACACATCCAGCCTTATTTTTTAATTCTTTATTTTTGAAACAGGGTCTCACTAAGTTGCAGAGAGTCTCACTAAATAGCTAAGGCTGGCCATGAACCTGCAATCCTCCTGTCTCACCCTCCCAAATACTGGGATTACAAGCATGTGCCACCATGCCTAGCTTACCTCTAACTTCTTAAGAGCTGCCAAACTCTTTTCCAAACGGCTGTACCATTTTACAACCCCACCAGCAGTGTATGAGTGCTTCAGTTCCTCCCTGTCTTCACCTCTAGCTGGTATGATCTATCTTTTTCATGGGAGCTTTTAGAATAGGAGGTCAGTGCTGTGTCATTGTGGATTTATTTTACATTTCCCTAATGATGTTGAGCATCTTTTCATGTGTTTACTAACTATTTATTATTTTATTTGAAGTGCTTATTCATGTAATTTTTTTTCTTCTTTTATGGATTGTGCTTTGGTGATCTATAACCATACTTTGCCTAGCCTATGGCCAAAAAAGATTTCCTCTAATTTGTGTGTGTGTGTGTGTGTGTGTGTGTGTGTGGTACGGGAGATTGAATCCAGGGACAATTCTACCTCCGAGCCACACCCCCAGCCCTATTTTACTTTTTATTTGAAACAGGGCATCACTAAGTTGCAGAGTCTCCCTAAGTTGCTGAGCCTGGCCATGAATCTGTGATCCACCTGTCTCAGCCTCCCAAGTACTGAGATATATAGGCCTGCGCCACCATACCTGGCCTAATTTTTTTTAAGAAGTTTTATAATTTTGTTTTTCAAATTTAGGTCCATCATCCATTTGCATTAGTTTCATATATGGCATGAGATAAGGTTCTAAATTTATTACTATCATCATTATTATTATTATTTTGCTGGCATGTTATTGAATTTTCCAGCACCATTTGTTAAAAAGACTATTTTCTTCACTCAATTTCCTTGGCAACTCTGTCAAAACAAAACAAAAACAAAGCTGACTACAAGTGCATGGGATTATTGTTATACTCTCCATTCTGTCCCACTGACATATGTGTTTATCTTTCTGTCAATAACAAAAGTCTCACTACCTTGATTCCTGTAGCTCTATACTAAGTTTTGAAATCGGGTATTATGTGTCCTCCAACTTCGTGTTCTTAGTTTCAAAATTGGTTGGCTTTCTGTATACATTTTAGGATCCATGTGTTAATTTCTACAAAAATATGCCCCTGAAATTCGGATAAAGTTAGGGTTAAATCTATGGCTTAATTTTGGGGAGGTTTTGTATGTGTGTGTGTGTGTGTGTGTGTGTGTGTGTGTGTGTGTATGTGAGAATGGGGATTGAATTCTGGGGTGTTATACCTCTGAGCTATACCTCCAGCCCTATTTTATTCTTTTATTTTGAAATAGGGGCTCACTAAGTTGCAGAGGGCCTCGCTAAGTTGCTGAGGCTGGCCACGAACCTGTGATCCTCCTGCCTCAGCCTCTCAAGTACTGGGACTACAAAGTGTGCCACCATGCCTGGCTTAGGGAGGTCTTTTTCATCCTCAAAAAATGTTTACTATTGTCAGCAAAGGTGGGCAGTTAGGATCATGAGGAAAAGAGGACTAGAGGAAGGACAGTCCTCACTGGGATGTCCCTGAAGGAAGCAGGAGGGATGGCTCCATCACAGGCCACAGTCTCTACCTGCTAGCAAATTCTGGAAAGGGGGATAGTGGCAGAGAAAAAAGATGAGTCAGAGGCAATCAGCTAAAACCAAGGATTTCAGCGAAACCTAAACAAGAACTTCTATTCTAAGACTTCACTTACCAGAGTTCTACCTCAGAGAAATATATAAGGCCCTGGGTCTCTACCCCAAGAGATTGTCACTGACCCCATCATTACCGTAGCATGATCAAAGTGAGGCTCATAGTGCCCGCCGATCCCATAGTTCACCACCTGGAGATACTCTGCATAGGGAGGCTGGACATTGAGGCCTGTGAGGGCAGCGATGCGGTGGTCAAGGGTCACCAGCATTGGGTCGACAGTGTCCTTCAGCCAGGCACTGAAACACACCACAGATTGGGCATCAGTGATCTGATGCCGGAAATGACTACATGATGCCTGTGAATGAATGAGTGAATGAATGAATGAGTGAATGTCAATTGCCAGAGGAAGGAGGCAAGGAAGGGAGTAGGGAGGGAGGAGGAGAGGCAGCTATGGATGCCCAGTCATCTACCCATCCTCGTTAGGTCTGCCCAGCCCACTTTGTCTTCCATCTCAATCCTCACAGGCCATTCCCTCAATAAGCCTTCGCTGAGGCCGGTGACTGTGGGCCCCATGTGCTGAGGTGACCAAGTGACAGTCCACAGCACTCATGACTACGACACAAAGAGGAAGATGACAAAACCCTGCCCCTAAAGCTGCTATGTTGTAAAGACATCCACAGCAGAGGGAGCAGATGCAAGGGAGACAGCTTGGGATTCAAAGTAATAAGACTGCAGGGCGTGGTGGTGCACACCTGTAGTCCCAGCTGCTCAAGAGGCTGAGGCAGGAGGATCACTTGAGCCCTCGAGTTCTAGGCTAGTCTGGGTGACACAGCAAGACCCTGTTGTAAAAAAAGGAGGAAGAAGAGGAGGTGGAAGAAAAGAAAGAAGATGAAAGTAATAAAACTAGTCCCTGATTCTCTGTGTGATCCTGAGTCAGGTTCTTGCCTAAGAATCAGTGTGCTCCTCTATAACACGGGGATGATAACAATATCTCCTTCACTGAACTCCAGGAGAATCTGTGACAAACCAGGACAGGCCAAAGGCCAAAGAGTACAGCTCAGTCTCTTTTTCTGAATGTCTTGCTGAAGTTATGACAAAGTAGAAATTTGGGGATCAGAATTTAGGTCCCTGGGAAATGAGGACATGCTCCCCAAGCAAAGCCAATGTGCTTCTTGGGGAAACCTGAAGGCTCTGCAGGGCAGAACCGTGGCATGATGTTGGCAGATCTCCTCTCTGCTCTTTAAATGGCAGGCTAATTTGTTGTTCTTCTATGTGGAGTGCATGCAAACTGCTATGCCACCTGCTGTTAGGTTTGCAAAGATATCCAAGAGCTAGCCATGGCCTTTCAGGAGCTCATGGACTGTGTGGGAAGAGGAAAACATAAACACGACTAAGGGAAAACTAGAGTGAAAAAAATGAGAAACTTTAAAGTATTGAGGAGCAGAGAGGAGGAAGTAGTTCATTCTATTGGGGCATCTAGGTAAGAGGATGAGATTTAAGTGAAAATGTGAAGGGTGCATACAATTTCAATAGATGGAAAGGAGGTGGGAGCATTCCAGCCTGAACAAAGAGTGTAAGCACAAGTGTGGAGGCATGGCAGCAAATAATACATGCAGAGGTCCTTACCAGATACTCTTTTTTTTTTTTTTTCAGTACTGGGGATTGAACTCAGAGGCATTCCACCTCCGAGATATACCCCCAGCCCTATTTTTTATTCTTTATTTTGAAACAGGGTCTCACTAGGTTGTGGAGGGCCTCACTAGGTAGCTGAGACTGGCTTCAAACCCGGATCCTCCGGTCTCAGCCTCCCAAATGCTGGGATTACAAGCGTGTGCCACCACGCCCGGCACCAGATACTCTTAAACTCCCAATCCTGCAGAACTGTGAGCTCAATAAACCTCCATTCTATATAAATTACCTATCTGTGGTGTCCAATTATTGCAACAACAACAAAAAATGGACTAAGAAATAGATAATGGAGCCGGGCATGGTGGTGCATGCTTGTAATCCCAGCATTTGGGAGGCTGAGACCGGAGGATCTGGGTTCGTGGCCAGCCTCAGCTACCTAGTGAGGCACTCCACAACCTAGTGAGACCCTGTTTCAAAATAAAGAATAAAAAATAGGGCTGGGGGTATAGCTCGGAGGTAGAATTCCCCTGAGTCCAATCCCCAGTACTGCAAAAAAAAAAAAAAAAAAAGAAATAGATAATGGAGAGTCAGTGAAGGTGTGTGAGCAGGAATATAATTTGGCAATTCAGAGACCCCTGGGGACTGTGTGTGGTGCTGGGGACTGAACGCAGGGGCTTTCTACCCCTGAGGTACACCTCCAGGCCTATTTTATTTTTTATTTGGAAACAGGGTCTCACTAAGTTGCTGAGGGCCTCACTAAGTTGCTGAGGTTGGCCTTGAACCTACAACTCTCCTGTCTCAGTCTCCCAAGTACTGGGATTACAGGCATGTACCATCACACCTGGCTCCCTGGTAACTTTTGAGAGATCAATTCCAGTAAAGTTACGAGGACAGAACCAAATCCCTAGGGTGGAGGAATGATGCAAGGGGAGAAAGAGGAGGTAGTTTGATCTGAAAAGTCAAGAAAATACCACCTATTCCTCTAAAAGCAACACATCCAAACAAAAAGTTGAATCTTCTCTCTGACAAAAGAATTTCAGAAAGATTGAAAGACAAAATAAAATTGAGGTCACATGGACCTTCCAAAGTTTGGAGAACAACTCCTCATGTTAGAAGTATCTAAAAGTACCAGACCAAATAAATTAAGCCAAAATGATTGTATGTGTGCGTGTGGGGGGGGGGTTGGGGATTGAACTCAGAGGCATTCTACCTCTGAGCTATGCCCCCAGCCCTATTTTATTTTTAATTTTGAAGCAAGGTCTCACTAAGTTTCAGAGAACCTTACAAAGATGCTGAAGCTGGCCTGGAACCTGTGATCCTCCTGTCTCAGCCTCCCAAGTACTGGGAATACGAGTGTGCACCACTATGCCAGGCTAAAATGATTCTGAATCAAAGCTTGCATTTCTCACCTGACTTCTCAGACAACTCAAACTAACCACCCATGCTGAGATTGGGGCTCTCCCCAGGGATGCTGCCAGCGCTGTCTCATGTGGCTCTCATCGATCCTGTCCTCAGTGCAAATAAAGGGCTGCAGGGGAAGGGCAGGGAGGGAGGAGGATAATGTTGAATCTGCCCCTCTGGAGAAGCCCTGGGGCCCAGGGACTGTTGGCAAGCCATGCTTTGCCTGTGAGTCAGGAGGTGGGAATGGAGCCTTGTAAAGTCAAATTACAAAAGCAGGGCAGGACTGTTATTCTCTGGAAAAGCGATCCTGGTTATGAGAACAGCACTACACTTATTTTTAGGTTTAGGGCAGAGGAGTTTTTCAAGTCTTTCCCTAATAGCCTCCTATTCCTGAATTCCTCCGATGATATAACCTCCTGAGGTGGGGGTAGGGGTGGGGTGGGAGACTTCTCCCTCTCAAGCACAATGTAGAGATGCAAACAGGAACTGGTGGTCCTCCAACTGCATCTCTGATCGTGTCTGAAAGGCAGAGACCCACTTGGCAGTCAGCTGTGCCCTGGTAGATGGAAGTGTCTCCCCAGTGGCGGCTCTTCTCACCTTTTGCTGATGCGGTACTCCACTTGTAGCTGCTTGTCCCCTGAAGCCACCACTGACCTCTGGAGCTGGTGGGGAGGACATGAGACAAAGCAATGATGGAAAAAATGACAACGGTTTTGAAGTCACTCATTCAACTGAGTGTCTCTATTTTCTGAATGTCTTGATATAGCATTTAAATTAATTTTTTAATAGTGTATCTCTGAATTGCAAAATCTCCATACTGGAAACAGAAAGATCAACATTACATATTTACATGAGGATGCAACTACTTCTGCCTTTGTCATTAGAGTGGCAGCTCTGTGAGCTCAAAGGCCTGGTCCGTTTTCTGAGCTATGTCCCCAGGGTGCAGAGGAGGCCTGGCAGGAAGAAGGTGCGCGGTACTGACTAAATGAACAAATGAAAGAATGGAACAGCGCCCTGCACTGACGGGCACTCCCAGTACTCAGACCCAGCCTGCGGCTTCCTGGGCAATCAGGGCGGTGCCCAGGACAATGAACTGCACAGGACAGAGCCCCCCCCCTTATCTCAAGCTAATATCTCACTCTTCTTGCTGCTACACTAGACAGATGACCTTGGAAAAGCCTCTTCCTCTTCCTTGGGCCCATTTTCCTATCTATAAAACACAGTGCGTCATCCTGTTCTTGGGAGTTCTCCTCAGCCTGCTGCTTTATAGTGTCAGGATGTGGGAAGCAGGTGGCTGGCAGTGCCTCTACCTATCCTTCACCAGTTGTTCCTGGCACCCTCTCTGGAGACAGGCATAGAGGAGAGAAGAGAGATTAGGTCATTGAGGAGAGATCTCCCTATTGTTATTTTAGGGCAAAATCAATGGCTTAAAAAAAAAAAATCCCAGGAAATCCTCCCTCCTCCAATTAAGGAGCTACTTTGTATTAATTCCTTTTACAATCGTTTATGGTTTATCTGCATATCATTCATTTTGGAGAACAAATGTTCACTGGTTGTTTTCTGTGCTACACGCTCTGGTAGGCATTGGGAAAGCAATACATTAAACCAGATGAAATCCCTGCCTACAAGGGAACATAATCAGTCCATCATGGGCCAGTACAGGGTGCTATGGAAATATAGAGAAGGGCATCTAGCCTATTTATTTATTTATTTATTTATTTATTTATTTATTTATTTATTGGTGGTAGTACTGGGGATTGAACCCAGGGGCATGCTACCTCTGAGCTATACCTCCAGCCCAGCCCTTTTTATTTTTTATTTTGAAAATCTCACTAAATTGTTGAGGGCCTGGCTAATTTACTGAGGCTGGCCTTGAACCTGTGATCCTTCTGTCTCAGCCTCCCAAGTACTGAGATTACAGGCGTATGCCACCACACCAGGCTTAGCCCATTCCTATGAGGTCAGAAAGGCTTCCCAGGATGTCTGTAGGACACATGGCAACTGAAAAGAGGTCAAAGATAGATCATTCCAGGCAGAAAGAGAGAGCCCAGCCCAAAAGAAAAGAAAATTGTTCTGTGCAGCTGGAGTATAAGGTACAAGGGGGAGATATGGCAGAAGGGGTGGGCAGCAGGCAGGCCATAGAGCTTTGCAAGCATTTAGGACAAAGAGACCCATTAAAGAGCAAAGTAGCTGGGCATGGTGGTGTATGCCTATAATCCCAGTACTTGGGAGGCTGAGACTGGAGGATAACAGGTTCAAGGCCAGCCTCAACAACTTAGAAACACTCTATTTAAAAATAAAATAGGGCTAGGGATGTAGCTTAGAGGTATAACACCTCTGAATCCAATCCCTAGTACTACATGCACAAAAAAATCAGAACCAGAACAAAACAAACCAAATAAATGAGTAAAACCAGAGCCGCAGCAAGAGATTTAGAAGGTGAAAACTGGCCTTTTAAAGATGACTCTGGCTGCAACAAGCACAACATAGGGCTTATTCCCTAGCTCTCCCACTGCCTATTGGGTAAAATCCAACCCCCTCCAGCATGGCACTTAGGGCCTTTGTTAGTGGGGTCTCACTGTCTAGCCTCACCCTGCCCCTTGCACACTTCAGCCACCAAGCTTTTCCCCCTCCCTAAACACGTCACCTATCTGGGCCTCGAATACACAGCTTTGTCTTCCTGGAAGACCCATTTGCCACCCTGTTAATCTGATGGCTTCACTCCATGGCAAAGTCTGCTTCTCTCTCCCCAGTGGCTCTCCTGAGAGTTTGTATGTTTTGACACCACCACAGCATAGCTCTCTGCACATACCTCTGTTACATCACGTATCACAGTGCATTGTAAATATTTGCTTTTCCCCTTATGTAGCAGCCTCCTAAGGGGGAAGCAGCAACACTTCATCTCTTTGTAAAAGCTCAGCACCAGTCCAGCTGTGGCACAAGCAGGCTCTGTTCTGTCAAAGATGACTAAATGTCTGCCTGGACAAGCAGCATACATTAAGGACACAATGGTTGAACTTAAGTAATTCCGATATAGAATTAATGTGCCTTTGTGTGAATGTGTGTGTGTGGTATGTAGGGTGTGTGTGTGTGTGTGTGTGTGTGTGTGTGTATGGTATTGGGGATTGAACCTAGGAGCTTTCTACCTCCAAGCTACACCCCCAGCCCTATTTTTCTTTTGAAACAGGGTCTTACTAGATTGATGAGGGTCTTACTACTTGCTCAGGCTGTCCTTGAACCTGAGATCCTCCTGTCTCAACGCCCAAGTACTAGGATTACAGGTGTGTGCCACCACATCCAGCCTTAACATGCCATCTTAAAAGAAGCAACAGGCTTGTAGAGGTGATAGATGGTATTTTTTCTAAATATTTATCACACTTTCTAGAGGTAGGATGCAATGTCCTCTTTGCATTGGCATCAAGCGTGGCTCAGTGACTTGCATGCCTTCTTTGTGGAAGGGCAGGTAGACTCCCCTTGTTGATTATAGAGATGGCTACAGGCTTGGCTCTGACCAGTGATATGGGGATGGAAGTAAAAATCTGGCACTTCCAAGCAGAAGCTTAAAGAGCCAGCTCCATCGTTTTTCTCTCACACAAGACCGGCAATGTTCCAGAGGTTGCTCTGCCAGGCTGGGTCCCAGAGTCGAGACTGATGGGGAAAAGCTGAAGCCAACACAAGACAGATATATAATGTGGGAAATTGTTGTCACTGAGGTTCAGGGACTGCTTGTTACCAAGCATGAGTTAGTGTACAAGAAGGAAAAACAGGGTGGCAACCAATGTACCTCTAAGTTTCAGTCATGACTCCGGTTCACATATAACTTTAGTCAAACTTGTTCCCCTCTCTGGGCCTGTTTCCTCTTCAACTAAATCATGAAGTTGAACTAGATAATATTTCTACTCTGTCAGTCTGCAAATATATACTAGGATTTCACTCCTGGCCTCTGTCGTTTTATCCTTTTCTCCTCTTTTACTAATTATATGGAATAACTGACATTTTGGGAAGTTTCATTTTTATTTTTTTAAGTTACATTTACATACAATGATATGCACAGGGCTCAAGTATACCATTTGCTGAGTTTTGACAAATGCATACAGCCACGTATACCACATCCCTAAGAAGATATTGAGAGCACATTTTCAACACCCCAGAAAACCCCCCGATACTTCCTCCCAGTTAACCTTATCCCCACCAGAGGCATTTTTTGATGCAATTTCCTCCACAACTGATCGGATTCATGGAATGGGTGGCCTTTAACTCCTGGACTGAGGAAAGGTCTAGTTGTGTGGGCTGCTGGTTCTCACACTCCTGAACTCGGGGGACATGAAGACACAAGGGGCTTTGGGGACACTCACCCATGGTTCTGCAAGCTCTCGAATTTTCTGAGCCTCAAAGTCACTGACAAAGTCATGGTAGAGAGCAACATAGGGCTCCAGGTGGATGACCTCCTTCCGGATGGGCTGGAGCAGCAGGTAGGGGCTGGCATTGGTCTCATAGGAGCAGGAGAGGGTAGGAGTCTGGTAGTGAATGGGCTAAAAAGAAAAAGTAGAATTGGCATCAGAGAAGAAGGGTTCAGGAGCAGAAACTAACTTAGGGTAACTCTTCTATTAAAAATTGAAATGTATAAGATATCAAATATGGTAACTCAGAGGCAGTCCAGGTAAATTTATTGTTTTTAAGGCACTAGCCTTTCCTCCTCACATTGTCCCAATTCTAGCTTCTCACTCTCTAGCTGCGCCCCTTTCTCTTTGAAGAATCCTACCTGGGAGCCCAGGGTCTGACACAGCTCCTCGTATGTGTCTCTGGTCTGTAGGTGCGGCACTCTAGGCCTCTGGATGGCGGCCACAGCTCCCACATGATGGGGGCTCTCTGCCAAGAGCCTTTCATATTTCAACACATTCCTGGCCATCCTCTTATTTTCTGGGCCTGGAGAAATCAGAGAATAATAAAGATTAACAAACATTGGTCCCAGGAAGTGCTACCAAGATTTCCTGCAGGTAGGCATGGTGGTGCACAGCTGTCATCCTAGTACCTGGGAGGCTGAAACAGGAGGATTGGAGGCCAGCTGCAGCAATTTAGCAAGACTCTCAGCAACCTAGAGAGACTCTGTTTCAAAACAAAAAGTAAAAAGAGCTGGGTATATAGCTTGGAGGTAGAATGCTGGCACTTGGACTGGCACTTGGACACCCTGAACAACTCCTCCTGTCAATGCCCTCACTCCCAGAAGAGAATCTGGTATTTAAAACAGCCTGACTTGGGCCTGGTGGATCTGAGGTTACAAAGGCTTTGGGAAGGGAAGTGGAACTTAACACTCTTAGACCAAGGGACCATGAGGATGGCAGCTCTAGTGCAGCCTGATGGTCAGTTGTATGTATAGGAAAGAATCTTTATTCATTCATTCATTCATTCATTCACTCATCCATTCAATAAATGTCCAATACACATCAATTATGTGCCAGACACTATGCTAGAGGCTAACCTCCCAGAGTTTAGAGTGTAATGACTACCAAGAAGAAAACATAAGTAAATGCAATGAAAGGAAGTCCAGACAGCCAAGGTCTATGGCACAGGGACCCAACCTATTTTTCCCTGGAGAATAGGAATATAATTTGTTCTCTGCTCCACTACATCCTTCAAATTTCTTAACTGGCGTAGACACAGAGCAGAGCAGTATGAGTTAAAAGAGTTCTAGATTTGGATACTAGCCTGATTCCCACAGAGCCTGTGGGAAACCATGCATCTTGCTCATGCCCACCTGCTGTGCCCACTTTGGCTGCAAGATGCCCCCCGGCATTGGTGTTCCCCATGGCCTGCTGGCCTCTGTGCATGGTTCTCAGTGCAACTCAGAGGAGGGGCTGAGTTGTCTTCATGCACGGTATCTGCGGAGCCCAGAATGCTTCTACCCACCATAATTATCATTTCTTTCTAACTAAAGGAGAAATGAAGTTTTGGAGAATGGAAATGGTAAGCCCAAACACCAATGAAAAATATTGCAAAGCTAGAAATAAACTGAGACCCTCCATTAGCCCTGTCCTTATCCACCTATGATAGTGCACAATCTGAGAGAGATAGAAATTTTAATAGATCAAGCTCACAGAAAGTAAGGTTGAGTTTTAATTTTGCTTATATTACTAATTGTCCACATTTCCAGACCATACAGCAACTTCCATAGCTTACTGTTTGTCAAATTATCCGAAAGGAATAATATCACAGTCGTCCCTCATTATATATGGGGATTGGCTCCAGAACCCTTATATAAAATGGGATAGTAGCCGGGAGTGGTGGTGCACGCTTGTAATCCTAGTACTTGGGAGGCTGAGACAGGAAGATCAAGGTTTGCGGCCAGCCTCAGCTACTTAATGAGGCACTCCGCAATTTAGTGAGACCCTGTTTCAAAATAAAGAACAAAACATAGGACTGGGGGTGTAGCCTGGAGGTAGAATGCCCCTGTGTTCAATCCCCAGTACTGCAAAAATAAACAAATTAAAAAATTAAAAAATAGGATAGTATTTGCATAAATTTCCCATAAACTTTAAGTCATCTCTAGATTGTTTATAATACCTAATTCAATGTATTCTATGTAAATAGTTCTTATATTCCATTATTATTTTTTGTTGTTGTATGTTTGTTTATTTTGGTACTGGGGCTTGAACCCAGGGGCATTCTTCTGAGCTACACCCCCACCTCTTTTTAAATTTTTTTTTGTTTTCAAACAGGGTCTCTCTAGGTTACTGAGAGTCTCATTATGTTGCTGAAATTGTCCTTGAACCTGTGATCCTCTTACTCAGTGCTCTCCCAAGTGCTGGGATTACACATGTGCAGTACCTCTCCTGGCCCATGGCCCTTTTTTTATATTTCATTTTGAAACAGGGTTTCACTAAGTTGCTGAGGGTCTTGCTAAATTGCCGAGGCTGGCCTCCAACCTTCAATCCTCCTGTTTCAACCTCCCAAGTACCTAGGATTACAAGGTATGTGCCATCACGACTGGCTATACAGCATTGTTTAATAATGACAAGGAAAAAAATCTGCACACGCTCAGTACAGACAAAATTTTTTTTCAACTATTTTCAACCCAAAGTTGGTTGGACACACAGATGTGGAAACCACAGATATGTAGAGCCAACTATGCTAAATGTATTCATTAACAAGTTTTAAATAAATACAGTTATAGGACCCTATATGAAATACTTTATAAATATTGAAACAAGAGCACCAATTTTGTATCTTATTTTAGTATCTAAATAGCTTATTAAAGGAAAATCTATGGAGCCATCCACCACCAATATTTTAAGCAAAAATACCCCAGCTAGTTAGGAAGCGCCTCCCTCAGTGAAACTCATCCTGTAGTCGGCAAGGCACTCCCTGAAGGGGGGTGAAGCTGAACTTTGCAGCCAACTGGGCAGGATGCTTGCATAGCAAAGTGATATCTGGCTTTAAAGGAAAGAACCAACAGCTCCTTGCAAACAGCCAAAGTGAATAATCCTCTGAGTCACACTCTTCTTGCACATTGATTTCATTCATTCCTGGGTCTACTTCCAAAACCTAGGCTTTTTTTTTTTTGTCGTGGTACTGGGGATTGAACCAAAGGGTGTTCTACCATTGAGCTATACCTCCAGCCCAGCTTGCTTGCTTGCCTTCTTTCTTTCTTTCCTTTCCTTTTCTTTCTTGCTTTTTGTGGTACTGGGGATTGAACCCAGGGGCATTCTACCTCTGAGTTATACCCTAAGCCCTATTTTATTTTTTATTTTGAAACAGGGTCTCACTAGGTTGATGAGAGTCTCACTACTTGCTGAGGCTGTCCTTGAACCTGTCATCCTCCTGTCTCAGCCTCCCAAGTACTGGAATTACAAGAGTGTGTCACCATGCCCGGCTGCTGCTGCTGCTGCTGCTGCTGCTTCTTCTTCTTCTTCTTCTTCTTCTTCTTCTTCTTCTTCTTCTTCTTCCCTCCTCCTCCTCCTCCTCCTCCTCCTCCTCCTCTTCTCCTCCTCCTCCTCCTCCTCCTCTTTTTTTTTTTGAGACAAGGTCTTGCTAAATTTCCCAGGGTGTCCTGGAACTTGCAATCCTCCTGCCTCAGCCACCCGTGTTACTGGGATAACATAATGTGCCCCTGCTCCTAGCAAAACTTGGATCTTTAAAATGTCTCTGAAGAAACTGGCTCCCAATAGGGACTGATGCCATTGAAGGAACAAGCTGGGAAAGGACAGGTGGACATATTCCTCACAACATTTTTTTTCAAACTGACTTACAAATTTCCCCCATGTATTGATTTGCTTATAAGTAAGATTTCACCCGAAATTTGAAATGTGCCTTGAATTATGAAATTAAAATAATAAAAATAGGTAGCTGTATTTCACTTGTAGGGATTAAAGGTCAGGAGCAGAAGTAAGATCTGTGGCCGGCTTGTCTTTTATTATCACTTACTGTAGAGAAGAAACTCTCTGGAGAGGCTGAGGGCACACGAAACATTTCCTGCCTTATTAAAAAAAAAGAAAGAAAGAAAGCATTAACTGCACTGAGGATATCTCCTCTGACCAAAACATTAAGTGGATATTTTTAAACTATAAAATATTCTCTTTTTGTGTATGTGTGTGGTACTAGGGATTGAACCCAGAGGTGTTCTACCTCTGAGCTACATCCTAGCCCTATTTTTTTTTTTTTAATTTTGAAACAGGGTCTCACTAAGTTGTGGAGGGCCTTGATAAGTTGCTGAGGCTGGCCTTGAACCTGTGATCCTCCTGTCTCAGCCTCCCAAGTACTGGGATCACAGGCATACACCACCAGGCCTGGCTTAAGCTATAAAATATTCTTACCATGAGTAGCTAATCAGGCTCAGTGACAGGAGTAGCAGGCTAGAAATGTAGAGGATTCGTGGCCCTGCTACAAATCAGTTCTTCTCAGTCTCCTCATTTATTAACACGATTACCACACTTACCAGAAAAACAATGGCAATTTAACAAAGATTCCTTTAAAGTAAATGAGGATAAACTTTCTTAAAGGGCTGTCAAACCTCAAAGTGTGCAAAACCAAATAATTACAAGGGGGTGTTATGTGGTTATATCTTGTTATGAAATTATAAAAACTGGGAAAGATATCATTTGTTCTCCAGGCTCAGTACTTGGGTCCAGAAAGACAGTGGGAGGGGAGGGCAAAGGAAGAACTAAAACACAAATTCATAGGAATTAACTGTCCAACCATAGGCTCAATGGTCAAAAGGCAGAAATGTAGGGAACAGAATCCCAAACGGTGGGCCGTGATCCTCTTTTGGGTGCTGCCAAATGGTGACAAACTGATATAGATATGTGTTTCCTTTCAATCTCTTTACTTTAGCATATTAAAGTTTTATTTTAGTGATACAATCAATAATAAGTACATTATAAAATATATGAGAAACGGGATAAAAATGACTCCAGTGAAATCTAGGCACTATAAGCACTTTGGATAGCACTGGCTTGGCTATAGTTACAATATTGTTTCTTTCAACATTGTTTTTGTGTGTGGTACTGGGGTTTGAACTCAAGGGCATCCTACCTCCTGGGAGCTGCACCCCCAGCTCTATTTTATTTTTTATTTGGAAAAAGGGTCTCATTAAGTTGTGGAGGGCCTTGCTAAGTTTCTGAAGCTGACTTCAAACCTGTGATTCTCCTGTCTCCGCGTCCCAAGTACTGGGATTACATGCATGTGCCACCATGTCTGGCAGGATGATTTTTATATCATTACTTTTGTGTGAGTTTGTGGTACTAGGGAAGGGGCATTGAACTCAGAGGTAAAGTCTTCTGTGCTTTTTTTTACTCTGCCATAAACAAAGAATGTGCTGTGAGAGCCCATGGGGGAAAGCCCAGAAGTGAGGAGAGTTAAGGAAGGTGCCGCCAAGCAGGCGACATCTGAGCTGAGCCTTGTCAGCTGAGCAATTTAACCAGACGAAACAAGATGTGGAAAGGGAGATTCTACCAGTGAATAGAGGAGACATCTGGCATCAGAGCTGGGAGAGGAAACAACACCAGCAATTGGCCCTTGATTAAAACTCCGTCTTGGGGTGAATATCTTCCCTGAGCCTGTCTGCATCAGTTCTGTTTTCTTACTGTATTAAAACTCAATCACTTTATTACATCACAGTCTTTTTTTTTGCTTTAACACACAGCAATGGAGAAGGAGAGTTAGGAAGAGCACACAGCTTACAACAAAGACTCATTTACAGCTGGGTGGGATGCTGAAGGAAATACACCACATGCTGTATGCATCTATGTTGGCATCACTTTGAATCTCATTATGATATATAGTTACAATGCAGCATATAAATATACTTTTAACAAAGATTCATTTAAACTGGGTATGGTGGCCCATGCCTGTAATCCCATGCCTGTAACTTGGGAGGTTGAAACAGGAGGATCACATGTTTGAGGCCAGCCTCAGCAATGTTGTGAGACTCTCAGCAACCTAGTAAGACTCTGTTTCAAAGCAAAAAGTAAGAAGGCTGGGGGTGTAGTTCAGAGGTAGAATGCCTCTGTGGTACCTAGTACCACAAAAAAAGAAAAAAAAATCATTTACCAGGAACTTTCATGGAGGGAACAGTACTTTTATTTGCACTGAGAATAAGTATGTTTTCATAGCAGCAAGTGTGTTTGGACCACTCACATCCTTCTCCTTTTTCTCAAGAAAAGGAAGAAATAAAAAAAATGCAGGAGGCCTGTGAGTGTAGGTCAGTGGTATAGCCCTTTTGCCTAGATTACCCTAGGTTTACTCCACAGCACTATGAAAAATAAAATAAAATAAAAGGAATTCATGGAATACAAACAGGTTTATTAGTTTTGGGAACTCCAGGGAACTGGCTCCATGTTTTTTTTTCCAGCCTATTCTTGAAGACTGTACAACTTTGGTGGGAAATGGGGGTAGCGATCAAAAAGATGGCAGCTGCTCTATTTAGGAAAATGAACCTCTATGTGAGGCACAGCCAGTCGTAGATGGAAGAAACCAAGAAAAGATGCCACCTGCAGGAGGTGCCAAGGCTGGCACAATGGCCCAATAGCTCCAGCTCGGTAGCCAGACATTGGCCAGGTGATAGTTGAATTCAGGAGCAAATGGGAGAGGATAATCAAACTTCTTCCTCTATAGAAGCATTGTGACATGATTTCTGTGAAGAGTTACGAGTTGTTGTGAGTGCAAAAGACAATTAATATGACCACTGCCTCCCACCTGGGTTCCAAGCTCAGTTTTATGGGCTTTGTGTTAAGTTAAGAATTTTCTAAGTTAGGCATAGTGGTGCATGACTGTAATTCCTGTTCTTGGGAGGCTGAGACAGGAGGACTGCAGGCTCGTGCCCAGGCTCAGCAACTTAGCAAGGCCCTCAGAAACTTCATGAGACTCTATTTCTAAATAAAAAATAAAATAAGGCTGGGGATATCGTTCAGAGGTAGAATCCTCCTGGGTTCAATCCCCAGTGCCACAAAAAAAAAAGAAGGAAGAAGGAAAGAAGGAAGTTAGAAGGGAGAGAGGGAGGGAGGGAGGGAGGGAGGAAGGAAGGAAGGAAGGAAGGAAGGAAGGAAGGAAGGAAGGAAGGAAGGAAGATCCTGGAGGCTCAGTTTACTCATATGTGATAGATGGAAATATTAAAATAACTCCCCTCACATTTGGTCCCCTTGGGAAGAGGAAACAAATTAAGGCATGAGAAAGTGCTTAGAAAGTTGTAAAGCAAATGTAAGGCATTACCTTTATGGTGTTGCAAGCAGTGACCTTCACTTACTTACTCCCCTACCTGGAAATGGGCAAAAGCCAAGTGATCCAAGGCGTCTTCTAGACTTGCCTCGTCCTCTGTCTTCCATTCTCCATAAGATCCTCGGAAGAGACTGACAGCCTCCTCCAGCCAAGGAATGGCATGGTAGTAATCCCCCATGTCATAGGCCACCTGCAGGGAACACAAGAGCCATCAGGAAAGCCTTTGTCCACAGGTAGAGGAAGAAAGTGATCATTTAACAAGTAAGAGGGCCTTTGGAACCCATGAAGGCAAGTTTTAAGTGCAAATTCATTTTAGTTCAATGTTATTAAGCATCTATTATATGCAAGGTACTGTGCTAGCTGGAGTGGAGAAACAAAGAGTTCTTTCACTTAAGGAATTTATAATCTGGGAGAGAAGAGAGATATGAACCCAAGCAACCATAGTATGGGGCAGAATGGCAGGAGCACTTGAAGGAAAATATAGAATATGCTGTGATGTAACAGAGCAGGGAGGACATGAGAATCTCAGCAGGCTTCCTGGAAGAAGTGGCATCTGAGATGGGCCTCCCTTGAAGAAGGAATAGGATTCCAATGAGCAGAGACTGGGAGGAAGAGTTGGGTTTTTTTTTTAGTACTGAAGATTGATCTCAGAGGCATTCTATCTCTGAACTATACCCCCAACCCTTTTTGGTTTTAAAATAGGATCTTGCTAGGTTGCTGAAAGTCTTGCTAAATTGCTAAGGCTGGTCTCGAGCCTGTGATCCTCCTTGGGAGGCTAGAAATACAGCCTCCCAAGTACTAGGATTGCAGACTTGTACCACTGCGCCTGGCTGATGAAGCGCATTTTAAGATGAGGGGATGGCAGAAACAGAAGCCAAATGGAATATGTTCATGTAACCCATTAGGGCTGCCATCTAAAGTGAAGAGAAACAGAAAATGGACAGAAAGGGGGAGCATGGGCTAAGCTATTTAGAGTCTTAATGTTTTGGGGAAGATATTGCTGGTAGGAGTGTGAGGAACAGATTAAATTTATTTAGTTAGTTAGTTAGTTTCTGCCAAGTATCATGTACTGGGTGGTCCTTGTCCTTAAACACCTTGAATCAAGTGAGTACATGAGTAAAGCAATCATTATTCTACATGCAGCAGACACCGTAATGCAGGTAGACACAGGAATGCTGCGGAGCGCCGCGCCTGTTCTGACTAAATGTTGGCGACGCAGACCAGACGTAGCTCCTGCCTCCGAATAGCTTACAGTTAACTAGAATACCAGACCTGGAGGTGGAATTTCCTGGAAGTTGATGTTGGAAACAACATGAAATTATAAAACCACAGAGTTGGAAGAACTCATACAAAATGATCTAATTCAGGTGTAACTTCCAGACTGGATAGAACATAGAGATACATAACTCTGTAGTCTAAATAATAAACCAATTCCTATCCTAGGTCTGACAATAGACTGCCGTTTTACTTTTCTGGTCCACTTAAAAATGAGCTTTTCCTGCCGAATTTGCCTTCCTTTTTTATTATTTCTCCTTCTTGTTCTTCTCTTATTCTCTCTCTCTCTCTCTCTCTCTCTCTCTCTCTCTCTCTCTCTCTCTCTCTGTGTGTGTGTGTGTGTGCGTGTAGTAGGGATTGAACTCAAGGCCTTGATCATGCACTCTACCACTGAGTCACATCCCCAGCTCTAACCATTTATTTAATTAATATTTCCATGAGGAACTTCAAGTCCCAGCAATACGGCAGACTGAGATACTTGGAATTCTTTCAAACACAAATATTAGACATTTTGAATAAATATAAAATATTTTAACATATATTTTAAGAAAAATAGAGAATATCAAATACAAGAAACAAAAAATAGCTGAAAACCTAAGTAATAAGCTTTTGAGACAATGCTGGTGCTGCCTTGGATGGGGACGAGTGTTAGTCTTAGTAACCTTGGTGTGTAGTAATTTGAGACTATGATGTTCATATAATGATAGAAGCTGAGCCTTCCTTGGGCCTTTGAAAACCTAGAAATTGGAACCAAGACACTTTGATAAAACTGGACCCCATAATAAAACTACACCTTAAGCAAAAGGGTGGATTAGAAAAAAATTACCTACTGGCTTAAGGAGACAAGAAAGTTGACTTGTTTCTCTCTGGTCTCTGTGTAAAGAGACAAAAAAAGTCTCCTTAGGATATTCACAACTGTGAATCTATGCTTCACATTAGTTTAAAGTTTGAATTTATAATACTCTTATAGTCAAAGAACTCACAAGTCAATATATCAGTATAAAAATGAACCTAAGGTCAGTGATAGCACCAGAGTTCTTAGAAGAAAAAGAACTCTAAACTTTTTGAAGACTATCCCCATAACTCTGGGCACAGAGATTCTCTGATGGGGAAAATGTCCTACTAAAAATAAAATCTGAATGAAATATGACAAATTATATCAGGAAACGATGCATCATAAGCAAGAGTCAACAGGCACAGTTGTACAGCAGTGGATTCAGACAATTGAGAATTTAGGAAACTAGAAAGGCAGATATACTTTAACCCATGGAAGAAGGGCTTGGGGAAGTACAGATGAAACTAATTTGGCCACATGTTAGTAATTACTGAAGCTTATTCTTTTACCTGGCAATTCCACTCCCAAACATTCACCTGAGAAAAATGAAGACAAATATCTACAGAAAGATATACATTAAAATGTTAGCTGGGCGTGGTAGTACATGCCTGCAATCCTAGCACTTGGGAGGCTGAGACTGGAGGATTGCAGGTTCAAGGCCAGCCTCAGGAAATTAGTAAAAACCTCAACAACTTAGTGAGACCTTGTTTCGAAAGGAAAACACACACACACACACACACACACACACACACATACACACACACAAACAACAATAACAACAACAACAAACAAGGGCTAGGGGTATAGTTTAAAGGTAGAATGCCACTGGGTTCAATCCCCAGTACTACTACTACTACTACTACTACTAATAATAATAATGTTAGTGACAGTTTTATTCACGGTTGCCCAAACTGGAAACAATCTATTAAGTATTTAAGTATTTATCAACAGGAGACTGGATAAACTGCTTGTAGTGGAATGTGATACTGTTTGGTAATAAAAAGGAATTAACTCCTTTTTTTTTTTTTTTCCTTTGGTACTAGAGATTGAACCCAGGAGCATTCTACTTTGGAATTACACCCCCAGCCCTATTTTATTCTTTATTTTGAAACAGGATCTCACTACTTGCTGAGGCTATCCTCGAACCTGCGGTCCTCCTATTTCAGCCTCCCAAGTACTGGAATTACAAGTGTGTACCACCATGCCCAGCTAGGAATTAACTGGTAATAAACGCAATATCGTGAATGAATTCACAAATAAAATGTGCACCGTGAAAGAAGCCGACCTTAAACGAGCCCATACTATATGACTCAGGACAATGGTACCTAGGCAAGGTAGGGAGTGAGAAGGACTGGGGGTTTAGCTGTATGCAACATCTTTTTAAAAATTCTAAAAAAAAAAATCTGAAACAAATACAGCAAAATTAGAAAATATGTAACATTTCATTTATAGACATAATTGCCAGTTACATTATTTTATGTACTTTTCTTATATTTGAAATGTTTTACCTTTCAAAGTAAGTATGTAAATACAGAAATAAAGATTGCCAGCAAGACTTTCAGAAACAATTTACTAAATTTTCAACATATGGTTTTAGTTTCAGAAAGGCCTCATTAATAAAGCATGTTTTGGCACCATACATCAAACTATTTTAACTGTCTTAAATTTAAACTAGCCATGAATGTGATGATTGGGCTCTGATTCTGCTTAGGACCTCACAAAAGGGGATATGTAAAGAAACTCAGGGTAACTCACTCTGCCTTAATTTGGAAGACCAAATTCCAAAATTCCATGAGGCCCACTCTCAGATCTGCTAATGAATATGGAAGGAGCCAGGAAAAATTCACTTTCCTGTAATATGGATCTTCAAAATTAAAAAAGATTTACTCAGAGCCATGTGGTGGTGCACGCCTGTTATCTCAGTACTTGGGAGGCTGACAGAGGAAGATCACAGTTTTGCAGCCAGCCTCAGCAACTTAGTGAGTCAATCAGCAACTTAGCGAGACCCTATTTCAAAATTTTTTAAAAAATTAGGGCTGGGGGTGTAGCTTGGTAGTAGAATGCCCCTGGGTTCAATCCCCAGCTCCCCAAAAAGAAAAGAGGAGGAAGAGGAGGAGGAGGCAGCAGCAGAGAGGGAAGAGGAAAAAAAAGATTTACTTCATTGCTTCATAAGGCAAATGTTGACTAAATATATTATAAAATGATCTCAAGTGTGATTATAACTTATGATAAAAGATCAGTTAAATACATCATATGGGAGGTTCCTGAAGAAGTCTATTTCCTCAAGCAATGTAAAACAAATGACTTCAGGGTTTTTTTTGTTTTGTTTTGTTTTTTACAACTAATTTAGCATTTCTAAATACTTAGGAAACATTGCAGGGGATTCTAGAAAGTCTCAGGAGGCAGGCTTTCCGTGATCTTTCTTTGTATACCATCTATCATCCCTTTCCTCAGCCATTCCCCAGCTTTCTCTTTTTACCCTGTGATCATTTACCGGCTGGGGCTATAGTTAGGCAAGCAAAGGATCATTCCACCTAGTTTATGTCTGTTGTCCTAGCACAATTAATAACACCCTATTCACTCTCGAGGGCATCCTAAGTATATGATCACATCACTTTGCCATAGAAAAAGCGTGGGATTTAGAGTTAAAAGACCAGGTTCAAAGTTTAGTGTGGCTGCTTAAAATTGCATAATCTTAGTTATCTGCCCTCTCTTTGGTGTCTTCTCTGAAAATGGGAATGGTATCAAACTTCCAAGTTTACTGTATCAGAAATATGTAAAAGTAATCAAGGCATAGATATTTCATCCACAAGAAGCTAGAGCTGAGCAGCTGGTCTTCTCTGAGCAACACTACCTTGCCCACTTGGAAGCAGTCGTCCGCTGAGAGGGAGAAGATCCGCCTGGGACTGTACAGGTCAGTGACGTCGGTGCCAGTGACTCTCTGAAAGACACCGCGGGCCAGACCCTTCACATTGAGCATGTACACGTCCTGCAGCCGCATCAGGGCCCGTGCTGCTCCCTCCAGGTCCTCAAACGCTGGAAGGTCTTGCTCCACCTTCTCATAACCATCCTTCAGAGCTGTAAAAGTGGTAGAAATATAACCCACCCTTCAAGAAGCAGGCGGTGGGGTGGGGATGTGGCTCTAGTGGTAGATCGCTTGCCTAGCTTGCACGAGCCCTGTGTTCCATCCCCAGCACTGAAAAACAAAACAAAACCCACAAAACAGGTTGTGACCATTTAATACATTTGCACGTATGTGTGTATGCAAATGTATTAAACGGTCGCAACCCTGCTTGGGTTCAAATGTTCAAGTATCTCGTGAGATCATGGTTTATTGCTGTGTTCCCAGTGGCAAGCACAGTTCCTGGCAGAGTGAAGGAACATTCCTTCACCATATTGTCCCATCCTATATGTCCCCGGGAATCTTTCCGTTTTAAGGGGACAACTCTTCTTTCTCTTAGTTTCCTTAAAGCCAACAAACTTCTTAAATATAAGTAGAATAAATTAAGAAACTGACTGGGGGTGGGTGGGTACTGGGTATTAAACCCAGGAGCATTCTACCTCCTACCTATACCCCCAACCCTATTTTACTTATTTATTTTTTATTCTATTTATTTTTTCTTTTTCTTTTTTTATTATTCAACACAGATTTTTTTATACATTTCTTGAGTACAACAGGGTTACATATACATTTACGACATATCAATCAATTAGCACCACTTCTTTGTTTTCTACGTATAGCCCACATTCCTTTTTTTTTTTTTTTTGCGGTACTGGGGATTGAACTCAGGGGCATTCTACCTCCGAGCTACACCCCCAGCCCTATTTTTTATTCTTTATTTTGAAACCGAGTCTCACTAAGTTGCGGAGTGCCTCACTAGGTAGCTGAGGCTGGCCGC
>PVLC010023388.1:0-25504 GCA_004027655.1 Graphiurus murinus
CCTGTAAAATATTTTTTGTGGCTAATCTCTGCTTTTATTTCTGCAACCAAGTTCTCCTTGGGGATAAAACAAAACACAACAGAATGATGGATTTGTTCTTAGAGAAGGGAAGAAAAATGTACACAAATTAAAGTCTCAGTAAACTTTGTAGCACACATTATGAACACCTCAGTAAGAGTCTCAGGTAAGTATCATTATGAAATACAAACTTCCTGGTCCCCAAACACTTTGTGGTCATAAATATAAATTAACTTGTTTATGAAAACACTAGCTTCATGACCTGGGTTCACTACTTTGAGCCTCAGGTTTCTCCCTTATAAAATGAGGGTGTTAGATCAGGTGATCTCTAAAGACCCAACTGGCCCGCACACTGCCTCTGTGTTATTGAAACTGTATGAAGAAAAACAGCTCAGTGGGAGAGCAACTTATAAAATTTTTAACTTATTTCAGCCAGAGACTCTTCATCTTAGCAGATTTTATGTCACGATGGGAACAGATGCAGGTTGACTTTGTAATTTGGTTATAATTGATTTACAGGCTCATTGTGCCCTGCAGTGCAGTGGTTTCTCCAAGTAGGAGGGAATTGCTATACCAGAAGATGCTTAAACTCTCTGAGATGAAATTATGTTTCTGTTTCATGTAGAAATTGCTATTGCTTTTCTGACTTTCCCAAGGGCCTTCCTTTGGCCTGATTTCCCCCTGTTCACCCCTCAGATACTTTTCTTGCCCTTTCCGAGCATCTTCTATAACCTTCTTTTAGAAAATTCTGAAAAATGTCTCTCCAAACCCCTTTCCTGAGCTCAAGTATTTCAAGCTATTTTGTCGACACCTCTACTTTTATGACCCGTAAAGAGTTTGAACTGAGCTCATCTGAAGCAATATACACACTGTCTCCCTTCTAACTCATATGCCATTACTCTGTGATTATCATCCACGGCTTCCCAATCACTAAGACTGGAAAATTTCTGTTATCATGCCTCCTTATTAGTAATGGAAAAACACAAATTCTTTGAATATCAGTGCTGGACTTAGGTTTTCTAGGTTCAAATTTCAGCTTTCCTGCTTCCCAGATGTCTTGGGCCTTAGTAACCTATCTGTGAAATGCAGTTAATAGCTCTTCCTGTAGGCTCATTATGAGGATAAGATTAAATAATGTATGTAAACCAGGTGTGGTGGTGCATTTCTGTAATCCCAGTACGTGGGAATCTGAGACAGGAAGATCAGTTTGAGGCCATCCTTAGCAACCTAGCAAGGCCCTCATTAAGTCAGTGAAACCCTGTTTCAAAAATAAAAGATAAAAATGGGTTCGGGGTGTAGCTTGGAAGTAGAATGTCCCTAGGTTCAAACCCCAGTAACATGCACACACACACACACACACACACACACACACACACACACACACACTCTCACAATCAATCAATCAATCTTGTAAAGCTCTTGGAGCAAAGGAATAGCTTAATGGCTTCCTGGCTGACTTGCAAAACTTTCAGTATTTTTCTCCAAGTTCCATTCGAATGTGCATTAACATAATCTGAGCTTCCTCCAGGCTTCACAGGAACCCTTTCATTGGCTTCATTTTCTTATCATCTATCCTTTACTTACTGGATCAGTGCCTGGCTTCTCACTTCTTACTTCCCACTGAATTAAATAAAAATGCTATATAGTCTAGCATTCAGGAGCCATTATAATATGGTTAAATGTTCTTTCCTAAATTTATTTGCTGCAGTTCAATTACCTCTAACCTCAAGACAAACAACCTTAAATATTTCCTTTCTTTCAACTATACTGTGTTACTTGTTCATGTTCTTAAATTTACTTCTACATAGTCTTTCTACCAAGGTCTCCATATCCATATATCACTCATTTCATGTAGAAGCTCCAATTCTACTTAAGAAGTCTATATCTACCATTATTAGGGAGGTTTGTTGTTTTTTTTTCCCACTCCTCTCATTTCCCAATATTATCCTGTCTTTCACTTGCAGTACTCATTTATTTCCCTAGTCCCTTCCTTTCCTCCCTTCCTTCCTCCCTCTCTGTTTTCTTTCACTGGGGATGGAACCCAAAGGTTCTCTACCAGCTACATCTGCAGCCCTTTTTAGTTGTATTTTTTTTTATTTTATGACAGTATTTCACTAAATTTTCCAGGCTGACTTTGAATTGCAATCCTAATGCCTCAGCTTCCTGAGCCCATGGGATTACAAGCATGTACCCCTGCACCACTGTACCTGACTAGGCCTCATCTCCCTTATTTAATTGCAAAGAACTTTAAGGAAGAAATCATTTATTTTCATACACACACACATACACACACATATGTATCTTAATGAGAAATGTAAGTTGACAATTTTTTTAAACAATAAAGAAAAATAAAAGAATTTTTAAAGTGAATGAATGAACTATCAGACACAAATCATTTATTGCTTTATAAATAGATAGGAAACTACAAAGGCAAGGCACCAAAAGTATGCATAATTACATTATGTAAGAAATTATAATGTGATTTTCATCAATAATGGAGTGAGACAAACTGTAAAGGAGATGAGGTCAGCTAGGGTAATTAAGATAAATTAAGCTTTCCATCAGTCACTTCTCAGTTTTGTTGTATTATCACCTCTATTTTGTACTCTTATAATTCTCCTTGTATTTAACTATTAACCTGTTAAATATTGATAATACTAAGTTCTCCTTGTATGATGCTTTATAGTGTCTGAGTATTTTATGCATGTTGTTTTATTTTTAATCTTTACCATGATGTTGTTTTGTGTGTGTGTGTGGAGGGGGTCCTGATGATTAATGATGTGATATTCATATTTTCTTTATTCAATCAAGAAAATTTAATACCAAAAGGATTAAATTGTCATCCCCTTAATAATGCATATAAGATCTGAGACTCAAATCCAGAGTTTACAAATTGAAATTAAATTTCTTTTATCCATTCATTTCTGCTTGGATAAGGTAGATGTTACCTATTCAGATTTAGCAAAGTAAAGTGATAGATCTTCCTATTTTCTCTCTAAAACTCCACTTCTACTCTGGTGCTATTTTTAAACAATGTTGCTAGTTCAATTGGTCAGGGGTTAATATCAGCCTTCTACATGCTGCTCATGCTGTCCCTCACTAGGAATAATGGCTCCTTCACAGATTTTTCACCAGTGTAACCAGTCTGTGATGCAGAATCCATGCTGCCAACTGGCTCTAAGGAGCTGTGCTTTTCCTTTGTAATCTGTTCACTTCCTCCCTGGAGTCCATCATCACTGGATGATTTTAACCCTGAAAATACTGAGGGAGCATCAAGCCTATGAATGTTTGCTGGAAAATGTTGCCTTTTTTTTCTGGAACATGTAAACAATAATACATGGAGGAGCTGCACATTTTAATACTATGAGAGAAATCTTTTTTTGTTTTAAGTAAAGAATAGTGAGAAAATATTGATTTAGAGTATCTTAGTCTGGGTAGGGTAAATAAATTTACTAATGAATCTGGTCAGCTGTACTTAAAATTATGCAATTTTTTTTGCTTGTCAAAAGAGCTGAATTTTAGCCCGGTGTGGTGGCACACACTTGAAATCTCAGTAATTGTGGTGCAGGAGAATATTCTCTGCAGCCTAGTCTCAGGGACAAAATGAAACTCCAGAGGCTGAAAGTAGGCTATGCAGGTCTTTCTTTATTCATCAATGAAGGCTCAGTTGGCAATTTACGGACACAGAACTGGGCCTCAAACAAAGGGCTAACTTGATTCTTGTATCTTTGGTCTCCCACTTAGGAGATGGGAGGGGTAAGCACGAGATCTATTACACCTAGCATAAGCAAGATACAGAAAATAGGAAAGGCAATTAAATTACAAACCGTCTCCCAGTCCTATCCTGTCCTCTCCAGTGGCCCTGATTGACTCTATCTTGTTTACATTTGAGAAAGCTCCTGAGTCTTAACTCTAGGTTCTTAGGAAATAGCTCTTTTAACTTTGGAAGTTGTCTTCTTGCTCCTCAATTTCAGGCACCTGGGGAGGCTGGGGAATTCTGTTTTCCTATCTTAAATCTAAATTTCTAATATTTTCAACACTCTGACTTTCCTACCTCATTTGAGAGGCCAAGACAAGAGGATCCCAGGTTCGCAGCCAGCCTCAGTAACTTGTGAAGAACTGTTTCAAAATAAGGAATAAAATAGGGCTGGCATTGTAGCTCAGAAGTAGAATGCCCCTGGGCTCAATTTTTTAAAATTAAAAACAATTTAAAAAAAGAAGCTGAATTTTGAGTTAAATATATGTATGCATTTTCCCCTATTCTAAATGTAGGATTATATAAATTAGACAAAATGTATTTACATGTTATCTTTGAAATAATCTAATTAAAATTATATTGAATTAAGTATATAAATGAGTATGCTAAACTAATAATTTGGGAAACTGAAAATTGGGAACAAATTTTAAATTATTCACAAAAATTTTATCAAGGAGGTGAAAAATCTACAGAGCTGAACACTGTAAACTACAAAACCTTAATGAAAGAAATTGAAGAATAACACAAATAATGGATAGACATCCAGTGCAAATGGATTAGAAGCATTAATATTTTAAAATGGTTATATGACTCAATGAGATCTGAAGATTTAATACAAATCCTATCAAAATTATAATGTCATTTTTTACAGATATAGAAAAAAAGCATCCTTAAATATTTGTGGAATCAGAAAATACCCCAAATAGTCATAGCAGTCTTGAGCAAAAACAGTAAATCTATAGGTATCTTATTCCCTGATTGAACATATATTTTAAAATAATAATCAAATTTGCATCGTAATGCCATAAGAACACATTGTCTAATGGAACAGAATAAAAAACCCAGAAGTAAACAAAACTAGATATTCACATCAGAAGAATAAAATGTATTCATTTTAGTTGATTTTAATATGTTATAATAAGGGTCCAGAATTAAACCATTAAATTTATAGTCAATTGATTTTTTTTCAAGAGTATCAAGGCCATTAAATGAGGAAACAGTATTCTTAATAAATGAGAAGACTGAATAGCCATACACAAAACAATGAAAATGGGTCCCAGTTTCACAGCATGTACAAAGATGAATTCAAAATGAATAAAAATATAAACATTAGTGCTCAAACAATTTAAAAAAATAAGATATAACTTAGGTGTAAAACCTTCATAGACTGGATTAGGCAATATTTTCTTCACATGAAACCTAATCACCAATAAATAAATAAATAAATTGGACTTCATCAAAATTAAACACTTGTGTTTCAAAGAACACTATTCAGAAACTTATAAGATAACCCACAGAAGTGTGGTGTTGCACGCTTGTAATCCCAGCATTTGGGAGGCTGAGACCAGAGGATCCGGGTTCGCGGCCAGCCTCAGCTACCTAATGAGGCACTCCGCAACTTAGTGAGACCCTATTTCAAAATAAAGAATAAAAAATAGGGCTGGGGTGTAGCTTGGAGGTAGAATCCCCCTGAGTTCAATCCCCAGTACCACAAAAAAAAAAAAAAAAAAAAGATAACCCACAGAATTGGATATACTTGCAAAATAAGGAAGTAGAATCCAGAATATGTATAGAATTATTGCAACTTACCAATTAAAAAGTAAATAAATCTACTAAACTAGGAAAAGCATTTGGATATATATTTACCCACAGAAGATATGCCACAGTCAATAAACATATGACAAGATGCCCAACATCATTAAGTAGTTATAAATCAAAGCTACATGAGATACATTCTCATACCCATAGGCATGGTTATAATAATAATAAAAAAGAAGTACAGTTGCTGATTTGGACATGAAGAAATTGAAATACTCATACATTGCTTTGGAATTTATATTCTACTTTTGGAAAAAAGTTTGATAGTTTCTCAACAAGTTCTGCATAGTTTTATTATATGACACAGTAATTTTACCATTAGATATTTACCCAAGAGAACTGAAAATTTATGTTCATACAAAAACTTGTACATGAACATCCATATCATAATTATTGCTAATGAACAAAATGTGGAAATAATACAAATGCCAATCAATAGATGAATGCATAAAATTAATATCTTACATCCACACTGTATTAATGCCCTGTGGCTATTGTAACAAATTCCCATGAATCTAGTGTTTTAAGACAGTTGAATTTTATTCTCTCACCATTGTAGGGACTGGAAGTCTGATTTTAGCTTTTTACTGATCAAAAATCAACTGTTGGGAGAATTGTACTTTCTAGGGAAACTCTAGGAGGGAATCTGTCCCTTGCCTCTTCTGGCTTCTGGTGTTACAGTACCTACCTAATCCCAAGAAAAAGATCTCTGGAGGCCAAAATCAGACAGGCAGGCATCTTTTATTTACTGATAAATAACTCAATCAACAATAACAGCAGTACTGAGCCCCAAAACAAAGGGCTCACATGGTTCTAATACCCTCAGTACCTCACTTTTGGGAACGGTGGCATAAGTATAAGATTTATTATACCTACCATAAGCAAGATATAGACTCCAGGAAAGGTGGTTAATTTACATACCATCCCCCCCAGCCCTCTCTTAACCTTGTAAATGGCCCTTGTAATAGCTTTTATTGTTTACATTAGGAAGAGCTCCTGGGTCAAAACTCTAGGTTGCCTCTGAAACATCTCCTTTAATTTTGGAAATAATTGTTCATTCACTCCTGGGCAACTGGTGGAGGGTTTGGGGAATTCTTACTTTTTCCTATCTTAAGTCTAAATTTGTAACTAATAATATTTCTAAGGCTCTGATTGGTTTTCCGACCTCACTGGCAGCTGCCAACATTAGTTGGCTTGTGGCTGTATCACTCCCATCCTCTCTCTCTGTTCTTTGTCTTCACCATGTCCTCTGTGTGTCTAATTTTATTTATAACAACACATTGATGGTACTTAAGGCTTACCTGGAGAATCCACAATACTCACCTAACTAAAGAACCTTAATTACATCTGCAAATAGCTGTCTTTTTATATGTGGTAATTTTCATTTGGGGATTAGGACATGGACACAACTTTAGAAATTATTATTAATCTACTACATATTATTTTCTACAAGTGATGTTCGATACTTGGACATACATATTCATAGGAATGAATTTTGATGTACAGACTAACTGCTATTCTGCTTCTGCATCTTGCTTATCCCAAGCAAAACAAATCTCACACTCACCCCTCTCTTCTGAAAGTTAAATTAGCAATTGTATAAAAGAACTTGCATGTTCTGAGTTCAGGAGCTCGGACCCAGAGCTTTGTTCTCTGAGCCTCGCCTGTGAATAAAAAGACCTTCTATGTACTAATCCAGGATCTGTTTATTGTTCTCCATATACCAAAGTCTCCTGAAATAATACTTGACTTTTATGATTGCTATAGGGATTAAATGAAGTGCTTGGATTAATGCCAGCTACAACAAAAAATTCTAAGTTTAACTATCTCCTATTTTATATTGTAAACTTTATTTTGTTTGAGATTTCATTTTATAACTTCATTTTAATTGCTCAGAATAATGTGTTTTATTGTAGCATATTCATATATGCAAATAACATACTTTGTGTGGTCACTGGGAGGTCTGGCTATGAGGCATGACCAGAAGCGGCCAAAACATAAATAAATAAATAAATAAATAAATAAATAAATAAATACTCCAGAGACAGCAGGAAAGTCAAAAGAATTACCTCTAACCATCCCCCTGGCCCCAGCTCCATAAATTTACATAGTCTGACCCAGTGTCAAGCCCACCAACTGGAGGAGTACATGACTGCTTTGCTCTCCCACCCATCCCAATCCTCCATAAAAAGCCCCTAGTCTATAATGAAGTGGGCTTCTGACACTCATGAACTCTCTCTTCCAGTCAGTTGCCTCCTCCCAGGTTTTATTCCAGAATTAAATCTGTTCCTTGCTGTCAAGCTGTGCTCTCTTTGGCCACATATTTCCTGAAACTTTGATAATATACAACCCCCTTTGTTCTCCCATTCCCTTCCTCTGATCTTTCTTTTCTAATAATCTCCCTTCCTTCTACTTTCATATTGTCTTTTTTTCCTCTTGATTCAGCATATGAAGGATAACAAGGGGTTATTCATCTTTCTGAGCCTGGCTTACTTCACTTAACATTGTGATCTACAGTTTGATCCATTTTTCTACAAATAACATAATTTTGTTCTTAAAGGGATTCTTTTGTAGCTACTTCACACAATGCTTATATTGTAGACATATGTTGGGTTCTTAGTAAACAGAAGTGAAAGATGATTCCTTTCAGCAATTAAATAGTTCTGAGTAGCTAAATCTCTCAGAAATGCTTTTATACTATAAAATGTTCCAAATAGATATTTCCTACCTGACATTTAGCTCACTTAAAGATACCTTAAAAATATCAAGCTTGAAAGAGTTCTATCCAATTACTGTTTCCTCTTTACTCTCCTAAGTGCTCAAAGTCAGCATTGAAAATAGTGATTCACTGTATACAGTTACTTTCAACTTTGAGTATGTGAAGAAGAATAAAAGCAGCAACAAAGGCTTAAAAAAAATCACACTAGTGGAAAATTTTTGGAAATAATACAAGCCAAGGGAGCTGGGTGTGGTGGCACATGCTTGTAATCCCAGCATTTGGAAGGCTGAGACCAGAGGAACCGGATCTAGCCTCAGCTACCTAGTGAAGCACTCTGCAACTTAGTGAGATCCGGTTTCAAAAAAAGAATAAAAAATAGGACTGGGGGTATAGATCGAAGGTAGAATGCCCCTGAGTTCACTCCCCAGATATATATATATATATATATATATTTGTGCCAAGGATCTTCATATAATTATAAGTTCATATATTTTAAAACATTAAACAATTAAAATCTAGAAACAACATGTTTTTTTTTCTCTTCTACCTTATGTTTACTGACAAAAATTTGAAAATTTTGAAGCAGTGGTACTGTTTTAATCATTGAAATTGTAATTTTCAAAGAATCCTTGAATATTGCAGGATAAATAGAAAGTTAATTCTAATAAATATGGTTTAATTTGTTAAAGAGCAGATTGCTTTAAAACAGTGTAATTGTTCTGGATAGCTGTCCCTCTGCATATAAATCACAGACATTTATCAACCTTCTCTTTCTTTATCATGATGACACAATGTTACTGATGGTGTAATATTAGTGTACACATTCAAGATCTTGAGACAACATCAGAGTGTGTGCTGGAGTTAGAAGGGCCTCACAGGGTCATCTTAACTAAAGCTCTATTTTCATTTATCTATAGCTTTGCCATGGGGGAAAACTTTCCAAACTACTTATATTTCTCTTGTTTGTGCTAGTATTCTATAAATGGTTAAGAAATAAGCCCAGTGTTTTCTGCCCATATCCACTCACAGGACTTCTGGTTCCTGTTTTACAGCAAAGAATTTAAATTATATTAGTCTTTTCAATACAAGATCTGGAATTTAGTATATTATATACTCAACAAATGATGCTATTTTCTGTTGATTATTTTATATTATGCTTTTTAAGGACTTTTTTCAGAAAAATAAATTTTAAGAGGCTAGCCAGATTTCAAGTGGCTCTAAAATTTTGTTTTATTAAGAATTCACTTAAGGGATTCAGTATCTATGGTCGATCTATCTATCTATTTATCTATCTATCATCTATTTCCATAAAGCATTTTATGATATGATAATTCTATTTACTAAAATAAAAATTAAGGTATTTTAGATGAAGATTTTTTTTACTGAATGAAAGTAACAGAATAATATGATAATACTGTCAATAGTTGACTATGACTTATAGTTTTTATATTAGGGCAACAGAAGTAAATATTGGTAAATAGGATTAATGGAAGCTATATGGCAGTCCATTTCATGTTTTGGGTGACTTGAATAGCCCTTCCTTTATGTTGGGCATTTGGAAAACACATTAGAACATGTATTTTTTCTTCTTTTCTCTACTACTATTTATCATCTATCAACTTCACTCACACATTTAATGTTTGAGAATTACAATTCCCAATGTTTCTATAAAGTCAAAGTTGTGTCAACACCCCACCTGGTGAACTGGACAGGTGAAAAGTGGGATGTTCTCTGAAGAATGTAAGGTGTCATGCTAATATGTTGAAATTGATTAACATTTCTGATGAGTTCTAACTTCATTAAAGCATTATGTTAACTAGTAGAAAGAAATATATCATGGCTCAAAAACAGTATGCTATTTAAGGTGATATTTTTTTTCTTTTTTGGATTTTTTTGTTTGTCTCTGCTCAGCATACTTTTTTAAAATTTTTATATATTTTGTGGTACTGAGGATTGAACCTAGGGACCTTCTTCTTCTTAGCTATACCTCTAGCCCTATTTTATTCTTTATTTTGAAGCAAGGTCTCATTAGTTTTCAGGGGGCCTCCCTAAGTTGCTGAGGCTGGCTAAAAACCTGCAATCCTCCTGTCAACCTCCTGAGTACTTACAAGTGTGCATCAACACACCTGGCTCAACATACCTTTAGAATAACGACTCAGATCATTTTACTTTGAGTGATTTTGTTGCAGTTGACTCAAATAGTAGAATTTCTTTATTATTATAAATTTGTGGCTATTTTAAAGTAATTTACTTTTAATTGGCATGAAGTAGTTGATCAATAAACCTCAGAAGCATGACAGATATAATGAACTTTTACTTCAATCAACATACATTTACTTGGTAGAAACAGGAAGTGATACTGAAGGTAAGGGTTTCTGTAGTTGGTAAGTTTCTTTCAGGAATCATTTCATCACTTAAATATGACAATTCTGTAGAGCAAATCCCATCCTAGCTATAACAGGCTTAGAATATAGAGTTTTAGAGAAAAGTATTGGAAATTGTTCTTTCTACAGCAGTCTCCTCTTATTCATGGTTAATATATTCAAAGACCCTCAGTGGATTCCTGGAACTGCAGATAGGACTATACATAGGAATCGACTGCTTCTATTTGTCATATCCTAATTGACAGTATCACTGCTCTTGAACATTAGGGGTTATTACTAAGTAAAACAGAGGTTACTTGAACACAAGCACTCTGATACTGTGACAGTTAATTTGACAACTGAGATGGCTACTAAGTGATCAAGGGGTAGGTACCATGTGTAACACAGATACATTGAATATAAAGTGATGACTCACATCCCAGCAAGATGGAACAGGATTCCAATATGCTGCTCAGAGCAGAACACAACTTAAAACTTACACATTAATTATTTCTAGATTTTTCATTTAATAGCTTTGGGGCCATAGTTGACCAGGGGCAACTGAAGCTACATGAAGCAAATGTCAACATACTTACTCCCCCAGTTCATTCGACTGTGGTTCCTAATTTGAAGTCTCCTCTTTACCTTGATGTCTCCTACTTTATTGTTCTATATGCCACATTTGGTTGGTCCTTTAAACATCTCAGTCTCTAAGGTGCTTGACTTTATTTCATCGATATTTTGGGGATAAAGTGGGACAACATAAACCTTAGACTCCTCTAGGATAGGTAACCTCAGTCAGTCATATAGCCTTTCTTAACTCTCCTTACCCTACATTTAACATAACTGCTCTTCCATGCCATCAAGTCCATTGTCCTCCTGGCCCATGCCTTTTCCTCAGGATAGCACTGATTACTTTATATCAGCCTGTGGCTTCACTATAGACCTATCCACCCAGTTTTTACTAAAATTATTTAATCCAGTATGTTCTGCTCTTGGGCTTTATGTAGGAACCAATTTACATGTCACCAAACTTAAATAACGGCAATGTCCATGTAAAGAAAAATCTTAAATCTACCACTTGATCAGACACACCTATAAATTCTAGGCTCATATTTTTATTAGCCTACTCAACACTCCTATACTTGTTTCGTTAACACCTCAAAATCAATGTGTTCAAAAATTTTCACTTTCATACCTCTTTTTCCTCCTGTTTTCTCACTTTGGATTATTAGAAAGTACCATTTTCAGTTGTAATATATCATAAACTATTGCCAATCACAGGAAGCTCTTATTAAAACAATGTCATTTTAAATGATATTTTTATTCCAAGTTTTATGTGTGGTTTATTCATTTTAAATTATCTTTTCAAAGCCAGATGTGGTGGCACAAGCCTGTAATCCCAGTACTTGGAAGACTGAGACAGGAGGATGACCTGTTCAAGAACTGCCTCAGTAACATAGCAAAAAACTTAGCAACCTCCAGATACCCTGTTTCAAAACAAAAATTAAGAAGAGCTGGAGGAGTAGCTCAGGTAGAATGTCTTTCGGTTCAATCCCCAGTAGCAAATAAATAAATAATAAATAAATAAATAAATAAATAAATAAATAAATAAATAAATAAATAAATAAATAATTTATTTGTTCCAGTTCTTATAATATTTGTGCTATTCTGAAATGTGTACCATCATAAGTTCCTAAAGACAATTAGCAATAATTTTATTTTATTTTATTTTATTTTTTGCGGTACTGGGGATTGAACTCAGGGGCATTCTACCTCCGAGCTACACCCCCAGCCCTATTTTTTTATTCTTTATTTTGAAACCGAGTCTCACTAAGTTGCGGAGTGTCTCACTAGGTAGCTGAGGCTGGCCGCGAACCCGGATCCTCCGGTCTCAGCCTCCCGAATGCTGGGATTACAAGTGTGCGCCACCACGCCCGGCAATAGCAATAATTTTAGAATAATAAAACATTATATATGTCTTAGAGATAAGAATAAGTAATTACATTTAAATAATATCAAGGAAACTCCCAAAACATCAGCATCTATTTGACTTTATAATAATGTATTTATTATATACATTATTTATACATTTTTCTTCTCACACAATTTTAGACAAGAGACCTTACACCGAAACACATTCACTTTCTAGACAAAATCATACATTTGTTGTGAAAAATTGGACTTAGACTTTTAGAATATTAAATAATAACAACAAATAAATTTCAAGCAGTTTATAATAAAATATACCTCCCAAATATTGTTGCTCATTCTTAAGAGTAGTATTTTTAGATGAAGATGCTATTTTTCCCTAAAATAATCATTTTTGTTTTTATTTAAGTTTATGTTTTTATTAATAATCTCGAGTGAGAAATATTATTTAAAAAGAACAATTATCTTTAAAAAGAAAGAAAAAATATACTAATGTATATACCAAATATAAATATCAACTGCTGCCATAGAAAACTTAAGGAAACTTTTAATTTTTATTCTATTAATAGAGAAAGGGACAAGATAGAAGAAGAGCATTCCGTACTGCTGAACTCCCTGCAGAATCAGCAATGTGAGCAACTGTCAATGCATGAAAATATGTTCCCAAGAGCTGAAGGAAATAGATGAGAGATTGCAGCACCTAGATATACCACAATAAGAAAAATGCATTGAAGAAGACAGGAAGGGCAGTTTTAGATCACCCATGTCACCCTTTCCCAATCCCAGACAGCAACAGTGTTGAAAGAGAAATACCTTTGTCTTTAGGGAAGGAAGAAAGGAAGTAAACACTAGACTTTGCCTTAGACCTACAAACCAAGCCTGCCCCAGTAATACCCAGTACCACATAGGTCCCCACAGACCCATATCCCACTTTAATAAACAGCCAATCTGTCCCAGATGCCAGGCCAACCCCAGTAGCTCCAGGCTCCAGTAGGGCCCTAGAACGTGGCTTGGAGTGGCCCCACAGTCCTGACTGTCCACAACACAGAGCTGGCTCCCACTGTCCCAGGCTTCAGGCCTACCCCCATAACATGCCAGCCCCCTCAACCTATTCATTAGCCTGGTTTCTCTGGGCCCACCTCACACAGACCCAAGGTTTAAAATCTTCCTTGTTTTCACCTCTAGTTTCAGGTACCAGGTTGACACCCATGGACACAGACTTCAATCCTTCTCAATGTAAGACCAGTCCTTGCAACTTCAATGCCTAGGCCTAACCCTGCAGTCCCATATTACAGTAGACTATGAGTCTAGGTCTGTACTAGTAGCCCAGACAAACCCTGAAATAATTCTCTACTTCTTCAAATGTTCAGATACCAGTTTATGACAATAAGGATCAAGAACAATCAAGTAAATATAACAATATGAAGGGAACAACAACAAAATGCAATAGTAACCAACACTAAAGATATATGAATTGCCTGACAAAGAATATAACATAATTACTTTAAAGAAGCTCAGGAACCTTTAAGGAAGTAAAAAAAAACAATTAAAAAAAATGATAAATGATGAAGATTAGAAAGTTAAGAATGAAATTAAAAATGATCAATGAATCAAAATAAATGCTGAAGAAGTAAAATATAATTAATAAAATTTAAAATGCAAAGAAAGCAAAAACAGAACTACTCAAACAGAGGAAATAATTGGTTAACTCTAAGACAGGTTACTCGAGAATATATCCAGTACCATACAGGAGCCTATGGTTGCTAGGACTGGTCTAGCCTTGTAATGTACCTAGATACAGAATCATAGGTTGGCCCTGGTAATAGGGGCAGAAGATACAAGAAAATTTGCATATATAAAATTTTTTTTAAATGTTACTACTTTCAATTTTATTGTCCATATTTTGTTTAGAGATTTTCCTTTGTTTTTTGATATAGATCTTTATTTCTATACATTTTCCTCTTAAATTAGCTTTTGCAGCATCCAGTAAGTTGTGGTATGTTGTATGTACAGTTTTCTTAATATATTTTTAAATTTTCTATTTATACCCTTTACCCATTGGTTATTCAGGAAAATATTGTTTAACTTTCTCTTATTCCTCTCCTTATTTATTTCTAGTTTTGTATAATCTCGGTCAGAAAATAAACTTGATATTATTTCAGTATTAAATTCATTGAAACATTTTGTAGCCTAATGTATGATCAATTCTGGAGAATCTTTCATCTTTAAGTCCATAGATAACACTGTTTAAACTCCCAGGTGGGTGAGAACTGGCATGTATTTGTTGTGGTTATTTTAGTTCTAGTTTTGGTCTTATCCCACCCTGTGTGATGTCTAGAAGTGGCTTTTAGGACTAAGGGAGCACCATTTAAACTTCCAGATGTGTAAGAACTTGTGTGGATTTGCTTCTCTTCTTTGTAGCTGTGGTCTTATCCCAGTCTGGGCAAGGGGATGGAGTTGGTCTTCTCAGCCATGAGAAGCACTATTTCAAATCCCAAATGAGGCCTACTTTAACAATTTGCTACAGGAGTCTTCTCCCTTCCTGGGCACCAGATTATGGAGTAATCCTAGACCTGAAGTTTGCCTTTCCAGGTATTCAAGCTAAATAACACTTTATGTCTTTTCTGGAAGTGATCAAGTTGGCTTTGTTGGTAGGCTATATTGTGAGCTGGCTGACACCACTTGTTCCAATGAGCATTCTCACAGCATAATCTAATGACCTTTCCATGTAATTTAGAAGAGAGAAGATTTATTTTCTTAGGATTTTGGGTTCAGTCCATGTGAGGCCAGGAACCACAAATCTCAGGGCATGGCGGCAAGGAGGTGAAGAGAGAGCACATGGGCTGTGCTCCTCACATCATAACATCATAAAGGCTGGAAGCAAAAGAGAGATAGGGGAGAGGAAAGAGGATATATATATATATATATATACCTCCAGCCACCACCACTGCTGGATTACAACCCTCAAGACTCTATTATATAAACGCCATATACCAATTTATGAGCTCTTCGAGGGGCCATTCCATATCTAGCCATTATATCACTGCTGGCAGGCATGCTGTGCTTTCACTTGCTCCCTGTGGACTCTGCTTATTTGCTTTCTTTTTATTTGGTGTTGGTTGTCTATCCCATTCAGTTTTTCTCTAGGTCCCCCACTGAGTTGAGAGCAGAAATAGATTTCCTGAAAACCTTCTCTGAATGCTAGGGAAGCTGGATTCCATTCTTCACAAGGTGGAGAATTAGCCTCAAAAAAATCTGGGTGCTGCATGAAAAATTCTGACATCCAGTCATCTGATGAGAACCTGTGGGGAAGAGGGGGCCTCTAATCCTTGACTGTAAGAGTGTCGAATTGTAGGTTTGCTTCACTGAGCTAAGAAAGAGTGAGTCTTAGTTCAAATCCCACAGATTCACTGTTCTTACCAAGTTTTACTAGATTTTCTCTGTTAATGTTTCTTCATTTTCTGTGTGTTTTTAGATCAGCTTCAAGAGATTTAACCTAAAAAATAATTTTACAAGATTTTTTAGAGAGCAGGTTTGCAGAGCTAAAAGTTCTTCTAAATTTTGAATTTTTGTACTGCCACAAAGCCTATAAGAAATGCATTGAAAACATTGTTTTCAATTGGAATCATCATTCAACTTAATATTGTAAAAAAAAGTGATTTTTCTCTTAACTATAAAAAATTCTGAAAATAGCTTTTATATCTTCCTTTATTATGTAATTGTTATAAAAATTTAATGTAGCCCAAAGTTGTTTTGTCATGGTTGTTGTATCTGCTTTAGAAATAGCATGACATATTTACTGTTCAATTTTTAGAATACCACTACTCAATTTCAAAAGATATTTAATTCTTCTCATCAAAATACTAAAAATTATCTGGCTACTGCAAAATAAAATATATTCCTCCTCTCTGTCTCTTTTCTAATAACAACTCACCCAGTTCAGCACTTACTAATCTAATTTCTTATTATCATCACTGATTTAAAAATCAATTTAACTACCTGACAAAAGCATCAGGTTTTTTGTTTGTCTGTTTGGTTTGTTTGTTTCTTTGGTTTGTTTGTTTCATTTTTGCTTCCAGGTAATATTGCAGTAGTCTCAGACCCCGGAGGCTGGATCAGGAGGCAGCTGGTGAACTCCCAGTGGGACAGGTTTTGATTGGATCAATAACAGGTAGGGGTACCAATATGGGACCTTGGGTCAAGGTTTAATTCTACTTTCTGAACTAAATTTCCTGTATTGGCCTCCATGAGGCTCGGACTAGATGGCACCACCTTTGGCTTCTGCCTCAGTAAAAGTATTTAAAGTAAGTTTATTATTAGAAGTTATCAATGAAAAAATTATGTTTAGCTTTTAAGAATATTATTGAAATTTCCAGAATTCATTTTATGTGATAATAAATCATAGGGAAAAAACTATTGGCATGGTAATTATTGCAATTTTTTACTATTGTTTTCTATCACTGAAACATATATTGTAAAAATAGTTTTTATTCAATATTATTCACAGAGAGATACATTTTTAAACAAAGAAGTATTGTCTACTGAGAAATTACCAAGTTGTTGAGTAGAAGAGGAGGTTTTCTCTCTCTGTGTCTCTGTCTTTCTGTCCTTCTCTCTCTCTGATATAATCACTTACAATAACATTTCTAGTATCATTTGCATTTCTTTGTAAAGAAAAAAAAGCATAGAGAAAATATCTGGCAGTAGCTTCTTCTAGAAAAGATTATTGCATTCTTTTTTCTGTTGACTTTGCATATCAGTAGGAATTATGTTAATATTCTTTGAAAAATGTAATAGGAATAGATCTGAAATGATTAAATAATATATTCTGACATTAAAAAGTGAGTTGAGATTGAATGGCATTTTCTTTAAAGTAATCAAGGAGATAGAAAATTTATGCTCCTGGGAATCAAGAAATGTCAATGCTTGAAACTGTGTTCTCCATCTGTTTTAAGAGATGTGTTTAGCCGGGCGTGGTGGCACACGCTTGTAATCCCAGCATTCCGGAGGCTGAGACTGGAGGATCCGGGTTCGCGGCCAGCCTCAGCTACCTAGTGAGACACTCCGCAACTTAGTGAGACTCAGTTTCAAAATAAAGAATAAAAAATAGGGCTGGGGGTATAGCTCGGAGGTAGAATGCCCCTGAGTTCAACTCCCAGTACCTCAAAAAAAAGAGATGTGTTTAGTGGGTTCATTTTCTAAACTTTATTTCCATTTCACTCTCTCTCTCTCTTTTTTTTAATACCATCATTTATTCATTCCACAAATGTTTAATAAGGATCTATTAAGTAACAGGGCCATTTTTAGATCCTTGGAATATATATATATATACCAATATGTATATACCAATATACATGAAATTAAATTAACTCTAAAAATACCAAATTGTTATTTTGTCTTTTTTATTTTTTTATGAATATTGCCATATAATGAACTTTACAAATGTGTAACTATATATTTTTTTGTCATTGAGGTACTGGATAGGGTGACTCTAAAAGTTGATAAATGAGACTATGAAGAGACTCTACTCACTTATGTTAATGTATCATGTGAAAGTAGACCAGATTAATGGGATTTTTTTTATCAAATAGCAATATTTTACAGACATATTTCTACCTAATTATTGTTGTAACCTTATTCTTTTTTTTAATTTTTATTTTTATTCATACATTGTAAGCATACATCTTTGTTAGGTACAAATTGATAACAATGTATGTGCTCACAATTCTCATTTGACCCCTTCCCCAAATTCCTACCCCGCTCCCTTGCCCTCCCTCCCTCTCAAGTTCAGTTTAGTGAGTGACTTTGATATACATTAGTGTGCCCCCCCCACCCCCATCCAACCCCTTCAGTTAAATTAACTTCTTTGCTTTCGAGGGTCTCTCCTTTTTCATCTGGAGACCCTCTTATGCCCCATCTTCTTCCCAGCATCCGCATATTAGGGAGAACATATGTTTCTTTACTCTTTGTGATTGGCTAATCTCACTTAACAATGTTTTCCAGTTGCCTCTATTTCACTCTCATTTATAACATGTTACTAAATGATTTATAAATAATTTTGATAAAAATGATTATTTTGGTTATTATTTTCCTCAGTATCCTTTTATTAAATTACTTTACCATGTAGTACCACATGATATATTTATTTACTTAAAAAAGGCTTGACTCCTGAGAATTTAGTTTGTTTTTAAATTAATATCAGCATTAATGAGAATTGGTGTGTCAAATTAGCTACTACTAATAAAATTCCTCTTATTCTCTTCAAGTAAGCCATTTCCAATTACTAAAATAAATGGCCCTAACTTAGTTACTATATATCTATCGGTCCATACTGTGTATGTGTATGTGCACACACACACACATTTATTAAAATTCTTATAAATAGTTACCATATCATTCTCAGAATCCCCTGAAATTAAATACATAGGTTTTCAGAATTACTTTCTTTGACATAAGAAGACTCCTGGAAATTTATATTAATATTAATAACCTGATATTAAAATATTCGCTATCTTCAGTTACATCTGGTAGAACTATAATGACTATCAATCACTTGGGTCGTGATATAACTTGGAGGAGATTCAGTATTGAAAAGGACAAACCTAATGGAAAAACATTTTAGTAGCAACAAGGAGTACAGAGTATACAAGCAGCCATATCAGTGCTTAACACTACCAAGGCATACAATTGATTTCAAAATAGAGTTACCTTATAAGAAATAATTTTTTCAGTTTCAGGGATTGTTCATACATTAGCCTGCATTCTAAATATGTTCTGTGTTTACTTTTAACCCACCTACAATTCTGAGATAATCATTTTCAAAATAAGTATGTACACAGCTTTATTACTGAGGTGAAAGTGTATGCTGATTTAAGTTGGGTTATTCATGACTTTTGGAGAAACAAATTGTATGTGTCACAATTGGTGAGGAAAAAAGCAGTACCAGTACAATATAAATGATAAAAGCTATCATTGATGTGGTAAATGCTGAGTATTTCATAATGTTTAATAAAATTCAACAATATCCTTAGGTTATATTATAATTTCTTTTTTGTAGCTGGTAAAACTAAATCTCAAAAGAGAAATTAAGTGATTTGCCTAAATTCCCACAGAGAACAAACTGTAGAACTTACATTGACAATCACTGGGTTTCTCTCTAGACTGTACTCTTAAAAGCAGAGTCATAGATTCTCCATTCTTTGTTTTATGATTCCCTTGCTCTTCCTGAAAATTTACTTCTTTTTTTTGTTTGTTTGTTTGCAGTACTGGGGATTGAACTCAGAGGTATTCTACCTCCGAGCTATACCCCCAGCCCTATTTTTTATTCTTTATTTTGAAACCGAGTCTCACTAAGTTGCGGAGGGCCTCACTAGGTAGCTGAGGCTGGCCGCGAACCCGGATCCTCCGGTCTCAGCCTCCCAAATGCTGGGATTACAAGCGTGTGCCACCACGCCCGGCTCGAAAATTTACTTCTTTGGGGGAAAATGTAATGTCACTCTGAGGCAAATGCAGTGATACGTCTTCCCAATCATTTTCTATTTCCAATAGATTTATCACTTTTGCTTGATATTCTTTTTTTCACTTTTTTACATGCACCCCAGATTTATTTTTCACTGAATACCCAAGATACCTTCTTCTGAAGGTACATATATAACCAGAGAGGTTATAAAGTCATGTTAAAATACTGGTTAAATGATTTATAGCTAGATCTCAGAAGCCCTTAGATTTTTTGAAACACACATCCATCATATGTTCCAAAATTACTAGAAAACAAAGTTACCATTCCCACTTAGGCTATTCCTTCACTCTTTTTCTTTCTTCCTGGCTTTAGACCCTTTCTTTTCATTCCTACTGACATTGCTTCTTTTAGTCTATAATTACTTAAACATGTAGGTGGCAATGGCTATGCAACTAGATTCTTATTATTTTTTTTTAAGTTTCTCCTCAACACAATATATTCTGAACATACAAGTTACCTGCACATTTCGTTAACTGGCCTTATATATAATCCTTCAAAATTTTATAATCTTTTCCAAATATTTTTACTCCTATACATTGTGTACTTTCTATTTTGCCAAGATTAAATTATATTCATTTTAATTTTAAAATACTGTTCCTTGTAGTAGTGAGTGTTTATAAGAAAACTAACATAACCTGAGACAGTCCAGAAGCACATTTGCATTTAAGCACTTCCAGCATTGTTGGTGATTTCTGAGTTACTAATGCCATCAAAAATCATTTAGTAATCCATATATTTCCTTTAATATAAACCACAGGCTAGAAATCTGTGAGTGCAAAGTCCTATTTGTCTTTTTTACTACACTATTGCTAGCAACTCAATGTTTGATACATAATTGGCTAAATGAACAAATAAGTGAACTTTGTTGACTTTTTAAAAATGTTCACAGTTTTTATTAAGGAAATATTTATGCTCAGAACTAACAAAATTGATGCAGGGATACTTTTTTGTATTTATGCTCAGTACTGATTAAATTGGTGCAGGAATACATTTTTGTTGGTACTGAGGATTGAACTCGGGGATGGGGTTTCACCTCTGAACTACAATCCCATCCCTTTCCTTTTTTTTTTGTAATTTTGAGACAAGGGCCTATTGGTTACCATGTGCTGGCTTCACACCTGCAATCCTTCTGTCTCAGCCTCCCCCAAGTAATGAGATTACAGGCATGCACCACCATGCTTAGCTGATGCAGGACTTTTTAAAGCAATTTTAATAATTCTAGTAGAAATCATTTGCTATCTCAACTAGTAGGTATTTTTAATAGATATGAAATAAGTAAAAACATAAAGGGAACAATTTTATCATTGGAGATATAAATTAGCAAGGACTTGTGTGTTTAAACTGTGATTCATGGATCACCAACATCAGTATTAGTAAGCAAGTTCTTAGAAATGCAGTATAGAAACTCAGGCCCTATCCCAGTCTTATAAAAAGTAGAATCTATATTTTCATAAGACTCTCAGGTTATTGGAAGCCACACTAATATTTAGGGAATATTTCTCAGTTATATAAAATTATATAGATATTTAAAATCATCCAAAGAGAGTCATGAAAGACCTAACACAGAGGACAGTTAAAGTTATAAACTTATATAATTATTAAAATAATAGGACTACTCTTGAATTTTAAAAACTTTCTGTTTTTGTTTTTTTGTGTGTGTGGGTGTGTGGTACCGGGGATTGAACCCAGAGGCATTCTAACTTTGAGCTACACCTCCAGCCCGATTTTATTTCTTATTTGGAAACAGAGTCTCATTATCTGAAACTTTCATATTAACATGAATAGCAATTAGATATAAATTTATATTTGCTTCAGTTTATGTGAAATTAATGAAGTAACAAAAAAATAAAAATAGAGCACTGATAGTCTAAGGCTGGCACAGATAAGACAGGCATTTCAAGTCCCCTAGAACTAATTGACCATTAATCTTTCATGATTATATTCTTGATGTAAGCACATTACATTTCTCTGTGCATTCTTTTTGAGGTACTCAAATTACAATGACACAAAGAAAAGGCAGATCAAATCATAACAGTTAAATATAATTTTTAGACAGACAGATTGAATCATGGGTACTTTAGAAACCTTTGATCACTTCTTTAAAGACAGAATATGTTGCTAAAAAATGATTTAAACAATTATTAGCTAAACAGATCTGCATGCTATTTTAACTGCATATTGTGGTGCCTTAGCATTTTAAAAAGCCAATATTTACTGTATATGTTGATTGTACATTGTAATTCCATTATAATGAGGATACTGAACATGATAATTAACATAAAATAAGAAAGTAAAATAATGAACATAAAATCAAGAATATTCCAAAATTTCTATATTTATCACCAAAATGAAGGAAATTATTTTCCTAACCTGCTTTGCCTCTTTGTGTGTGTCTGTATAGTACTAGGGATGAAACCCAGGGGCTTTCTACCTCTGAACTACGCCCTAGCCCTATTTAATTCTTTTATTTTGAAACTGGGTCTCACTAAATTGCTGAGGGCCTCATTAATTTGCTGAACCAGGCCTTGAACCTGAAATCCTCCTGTCTGATCCTCCCAAGTATTGTGTGGGTACTTCCTCTATATATTCTATCTTAGTAATGTATAGAAATGAGAGTAAAGTTGTGCTATCCTAGAATCTAACAACTTTTTTTAAAGAAGAGAAAAAGGAAACCCCTTAGAAATGTAGAAATGTAATATGTAAAATGTAGAAATGTAATATGTAAATGTAAAATGTAGAAAGTAAGTGGTAACATACAGAAGAAGAAGATGTTACTGATGGAAAATGAAGACAGGAACACATTGCATTCCTAGTCATTATTTTGCTCCATCTTGTCCTATGTAAATAATTGCCTACCTCATTCCAGATTACAGGTTAAGAAAGTCATAACACTAGACCATGACAGGCAGGTTGTCAGGGAAGCATCATGATAGGCATTCCTAGGTCCTAGCATCACTATAACAAGTGAAAGTGAGCTAACCTAAACCTGAGAATTTGCTTCTCTACATCTCCTCATGATTTTAAACAAAGCATAATTCTGTTTCATTTATCTGAAGCTTTCCTGTAACCTCATGTTATAAAAGCATGGATCCCAATACAGGAAAGTTCAGACATAGGATAGGGCTGGAAGAGGTCTGCACAGGGGATGTGGCCTTGGTGACTATATATGTCCCTTATCTCCTCCTTTCTCTGTCTTGAGCTGCCATGACTAATAGAAGTTTTTCTCAACCACATGCCCTGCTGCTATGGTTTCTGTCTTTGAGCTAGTGAATCATGGGCTGAATTTCTAAAACTGTGAAGGAAATAAACTTTTCCTTCTCTATATAGTTTATTTCAGGTATTTTATTCATAAAAACAAAAAACTGACTAAAACACCCCACTTTCTAAATATTGGGAAGAGTTACAATTAACTTTGTGGATACATTTTGTCATACCTCCTAATATTGTGCAAATATACTTTTAAATTCAAAGACATTGTATTTTTAGCTTTTTTTCAGTGATAACTCTTTTAGTCAAAAAAGTTGAAAATCACAACTAAAGATTAGCTAAAAGTTGAAATAGTAAGTCATCAGAGAAATGTTTAGGACTATAAAGGGCAAACAAGAAATCACCTAGAAAACAAGAGTTTAGGGTAAAACTTATCTTCTAATGCTCTTGTAATGTATAATCCCAGTACATTGTGAGTGACAGAGGAAAAGGAAAGCAAGGCAGGAAGTGTAGGAAGCAATGTGTTTACCATTCTGGTTAGTGCTTCCTGTCAAACCAAGATGATATAGTCACTACCCCTTCACAAGCTTCATCTCTACACAAAGGATAAAAATGGCATCTCATGGCTTTCCTTTTCCTCTGTCACTCACAGTGTACTGGGACTATACATTACAAGAGCATTAGAAGATAAGTTTTACCCTAAGCTCTGTTTTCTAGGTGAATCTCTTCTACATTATTTAATTTCTTGTTAGCTCAGATCCCATATTAAACAAAATGTTTTCAAATTCCGTCAAATGGCTCTAAATATTGGTGGAAATATAACAACAAGCATTTTCAATGGGGTGTAGCACAACACCTAAGGGGGCAAAAATTGGCTCATGATATTGGAAAGAAATGGCCAAAATTTCTTACATTTAAGCAAGAATAGATGAATGATAGATAGAGAGATAGAGTGATAAAATATATACACAGGGTCAATTACATAAATTGTGATGTAATGTGCAAGCCGAAAATATAGGACACCTTGTCCAAGGCAAAATACCACCGAAGATAATGCATTACCTGAGACTAGAGAGAGTGCAGACAGGCAAGATGGTGACTGAGAGAAACAGCTCAACTCAGGCACTGTAAAACACAGAACACAATTGCTATGAAAGCAGCTTTTTAACAGAAGAAAAAAACAGTATAAAGTTGAACAAAGCAATGAAAAACTGAGCTGCAACAGGAAAAAAAATACAGAAAGCAGAACAGGGAAGAGCAAAGGATCCCACCGCATACACTGGGTCTTCACAGGCAGCCAGCCATGCCATCTTAACCTGCTAGTGCAGTGCAGAGGTGCAGGGACAAGCAGCACAGCAGCATCTAAAGACCTCCTACAAAGCCAGTAACTAGATGTGGGGTAAGTGGTTACATACCTCCACATTCTAAGTGGGAGGCACCTTCCCACACATTTGACAGAGACCCAAGAGCCCAGACAACTGGCTGGAATTTACAGCAGCAGGACCTCAGCTCACCTCACCCCCCAGAGCCAGAGCAGCACTCAAGTGTAAGTTAACAACACGGCCACAGGGGCTCCTGTGGCAAATGATGACTCGGGAGGGTTGAGAATCTGTGGCTCACACTTGTAGTGGTTGGCTAAGAGCAGAAGTGTAAGAGTGGCCCAGAGCGTATAGGGCTCAGAGACTCACAGGGCCTTCAGAGAATGCCCAGTGATTAGACTGGACACCTGCCATCTGCATAGACAGAGGGAGAGATGCAGACACAGGACCTGTGGAAAGCACAGAGCCACAGACTTACATTGGATCCAGCCCCAGGGACACCTGCCTCCTGTATAGACAGAGTGGGTGGCACAGGGACAGGTAATGTGGAGAGCTCAGAGACTCAAATGTGTAGTGGGAGGCGCACCAGAGGCATTGGCTACCTGTACTGGCAAAGAAAAACATCAGGCAAGGGTCATAATCATTGTAGGAAACACAAAAGTGGGACCACAAATTGACATCACAACTATAGGCCACCAAGCAAGTAAGAACACTTGGAACATGCTCAAAAACTTACTGTAGTGAATAGGCATTAAACAGCTGAAAATAACCCTGCAGACCCAAGAGGACTGCAGAGGCCAAGTCAGCTCTATACTTGTATATTTGGAAGGGTGTTTGTTGTTTTCTTGTTTT
>PVLC010023389.1:0-25573 GCA_004027655.1 Graphiurus murinus
CCCGGCTAAATTGTCTCATTTTCAACTTAAAGTTCCAAGGAAATGCATCATTCTTCCCCTGGGTGATGATCCATACATGCATCTGGTTTCCTGGAAACTGTCTTCAAGTCCTCATGGTCTTCATTTAGTGTAAGAAAACTGATCCTCACCCTGAATTCCTCGCTTTAAAAGTAACCATTTTTCATGAAGGAGAACCTGGTATCTTTCAGCACTGACCTTGCTCCGTGCCTGCACAATGCTATCTAATCCTCATCCTAGCTCTGTGGGATGGGCATCCTGGTCCTCATGGGAAATTAAGACTCAGACATGCTAAGTTACTTGCTTAAATCCCCACAGTTCATACATGGTTGAGCTGTATTTAATCACACTCTGGCAACTTCCAAAGCCAACTGATATGGTCTTGCTTAGTCTCTGAGGTTAAAAGTAAAATGATGCAAAGCAATAGTTAGGAAATAATGGCGGGGCAGCATCTGTGCCCCGGGGAGCTCGCTGTGCAGGGAAGGCAGGCGGCGGCCTCGTGAGTGCCGTGGGTGGGCTCTGCTGCGATAGAGGAAAGGACCAAGGTGCAGGGAATGTGTTGATGGACATCTTGGCTGGTTCCATAGTTTGGCAATTGTGAATTGTGCAGCTATCAACATAGATACACATGCGTCGGTCTGATAGTTTGGTTTCCATTCTTCTGGGTAGATATCTAGAAGTAGTATTGCTGGATCCTATGGGAGGTTCATTCCCTTTGTCTGAGGGTTCTCCATACTGTTTTCCAGAGTGGCTGCACTAATCTGCAATCCCACCAACAATGTAAGGGACACTCTGGTGGGCCACCCTCCCTCCGAGGCTCCAGGTTCCTGGATTGGAGGTTAGGAGAGGTTTTGTCTCCTCAAACCGGCTTCCTTCCTCTTCTTACCACAGGTGTGGATTCTGAGCAAACCTCTTGAAGCCCAAACTCAGCTCAGCATCCACTTCCGGAGAACCCAGCTGATGACATGTCTATTTTATGTGCCCAGGACATAGGGGGGCACGTGACCAACTTTGATTAAAAAATCCTAGATATGAATCCAAAATGGGAAAATTATCTTTCTCACCAAGAGCTACCTTCTGGTTGGCCCTAAATTTGTTTTTGGTGGAGGCAATAAGGTGGGCAGTTAGGGAGTCAGTCTGTGGGGCACAGTGACTGCCTCCCTGCCTGACTGGGCCGTCATAGAACCAGGGTGAACCAGGACCTGAAGTCATACAGCTGTGGTGGCTGAGGAAGGCTGCTGGAGAGGAGAACGGCAATGAGGAAGAGGGCCAGTGCGGCCAGCACTGGACCGTGCTCAGCTGTGGCTCCACACACATTTGCCAAGTACGCATCGTGGGCCCGGCCTTGTTCTAGGAGGGAGGCGGTGCTTTGGAGAAACATCTTGCAGAAGATCTCTGAGCCTCACTGTCCCCAACCCTGTGAGCTTTGGTTATGTTCCTAATCAGTTTCCCCTTTGGTTGTTTTTTCACTGAATAGCTGACCTTTTTCATAAAAATGAGTATCAACCAAAGAGTGATTAAATAAGGAAAAAACTCAAAATGATTCCTCATCATTTAATAGCATTGATTAATTTATGAGATTTTTTTTTGTGTGTGTGTGGTACTGGGGATTGAACCCAGGGGCATTCTACCTCCAAGCTACACTCACAGTCCAATATTTTATTCTTTGTTTTGAAACAGGGTCTCATTAAGTTACAGAGAGCCTAAGTAGCTGAGGTATTTATGAGATTTTAAATTCTCCCCAGCTGCTGACTGTTGTACACAGGTCTGCCTGATAGTCCTTATTATAAACATGGACTTTGGGATGTTCTTTTTGTCACCCAGTTTTATTCCGGGTGTTTTGTCATCTGGTTTTATTTTGGAGAATGTTCCTTGTTTCAGTACAATGAACATATTTGTCATTTTAGGTCCTATACAGAAGTCTTATCGTGTGGCTAAATCATACTTGATTTAACCATGTCCTGTCGCCAGCTAAGCATTGCAGATGCTTCCAGCTCTTCCCCAACAGAAAAAAATGTAACAGAAAGTTACATTTCATGTATACTTTTCTTTTCCTCTGGACAACTTCCTTTGAATATCAATTCAGAAGTGAAATCCTACAAAGTGCATGACCAGTCTTTTTCAGCATGCTATCCAGAAATCATGGTCAGATTTATAGTTCCATCAGCAGTACACAAGGAATTCACCAAGCCTCTGCCACCTTTTGGTTTTCCACCTGTTACAGGCTAGGGACACAGCTCAGTGGTTGAGTGCTTACCTAGCATGCCTGAGGCCTTTTTTGTGTGTTGTGCTATGGATGGAACCCAGGGGAATTTTACCTCCAAGCTATATCCCCAGCCCTATTTTATTCTTTATTTTGAAACAGGGTCTCATTAAGTTGTGGAGGGCCTCACAAGTTGCTGAGGCTAGCCACAAACCTGCGATCCTCCTGTCTCAGCCTCCCAAGTACTGGGATTACAAGCGTGAGCCACCACGCCCGGCTCAAGGACATCTTTAAAAAAATAAAAAGTGTTGTTAATTTTACAAATTGGAGTTCACCCTAGTTTTACTTTTTATTTTGAATTTCTCTGTCTTGGAGAGTTTTCCCTGAGGAGTACTGTGCCATTATACCAGGAGATGGCGCTGTGGCTCTGTGCCCCGACTCCCCGAGAAGCAGCGGTGAGGTTTTGGGGGGTGGGTGCATGCACCAGGAGAGGGCAGCCAACAACTCCAGTGGGCTTCCCAGTTCCTCACCTGAGCTCAAAAGACCTGGTTTGAGTGAGGAGGAGCAACTCTACTTTCTGAATCTCCCTCCCCTGACCTAGGGGTCATTATTCCCTCTCTCAAAGTTCAAGGAGAACCCAGTTTATGAAGTGTCCAAGGAAGGCCAGACCCAGCACATGCCTTCCAAAACACTCGGGAGCAGTGAAAGGAAATACACAGAGAGAATCCACTCTAGATGCTACACGTCCTATCGGGCAGGTTCAAAGGGCTTGGAGTTACTGAGAATTGGAGGAATTACTGCCAGCTATAGGTACCTGAGATCTCAGTGGAAAGCTGGCACTGAGCCAGTTGGGGAGTAGGGTGTGGACAGAGTGTCCAGGGGAGACAAGGGCCAGGGTTCGAGGTTTGATCATGAGCTCTCCTGGAGACAAAATGCAAACTGAGGGAAGACAAGAGACAAACTGGTAGGACTTCAAGGCTAAGGTAGGGAGTGTGGACTCTAGTTTGCAAGCAAAGGTGTACCCAGGGAAGACAGAAGTTTTATAGCCACAAAATGGCAGGATGGTGTTTGTACCTTGGCAAAACTGGCCTGAGGTTTAGCTAATTCAGTGGTGTTCCTCCTGCATCCTAGGACACGTGTTTCCCCCTCACCTCTGGCCTCTCCGAGGGGTAGACAGGGTCGCCCACTTCGCTCCTCCTGAAGTCCCCTCTTTCCTTGGCTTCTGTGAGCCAAGTGATCTCACCCCCCCCCACCACACACACACACTCCAGCCTCAGCAGCCCCTCCTCTCTCCTCTACAGCCTCTTCCCCTTCATCCAGCCATTAAAAGCTGTCCTTCAGCAGGCTCCTCAGCCTGTACTCTCCCCTGGGCGATCCAGCTTAATTATACCTTGCGCAGATGACTCAGCCCAGGCCTCCCCTCTGAGCTCCAGACCCATATATCCAACTGCCTGGGTGACAGCTCCTCTTGAATCTATCAGAAGCATCTTGAATTCATGTCCTGAACTTTGCCCAACGCTGGTCCTCTTCTCGTGTTCCTTGCTGGGTAGACGCCACCGGCACTCATCCTGTTAAACAGGTTAAAACTCTCAGAGGCATTCTTCAGGTCCCCTCACTTTTAGCAGGTCCTCAAGTCCACTCCACCCTACTTCCTGGACACTACTCAGCCTGTCTGCCTCTTTCCATCTCTCCCACCACTCACCCAGGTCAAAGCCATGCTGTTCTGCACCTGGACAGCTGCAAAGCTTCCTAATTGCTCTTCCTGCTTCCATTTCAGCTCCTCTCCAATCCTGTGTTTTTGGTCTGGAGGGCAATGGGGATTGAACCCAGGAGCCTCCAAGCTACATCCCCAGTCTTATTTTATTTTGAAACAGAGTCTCGCTAACTTGCTGAAGCTGGCTGCAAACCTGTGATCCTCCTGTCTCAGCCTCCCAAAGGACTGGGATTACAGGTGTGTGCAACCATGCCCAGATGCCACTGTGGGTTTTAGAACCCCTTTTATAGCCAGGCATGGTGGCACACACTTGTAATCCCAGTACTTGGGAGACTGAGACAGGAGGACCTGGGTTCTCAGCCAGCCTCAGCTACTTAGTGAGACCCTGTTTCAAAAAATAAAGGATAAAAAAACTAGGGCTGGGGGTGTAGCTCAGAGGTAGAATGCCCCTGGGTTCAATCCCCAGTACCGCAAAAATTAAATAAATAAATTAATTAAATTAAATTAAAAATAAAATAGGGTTGGAGGTGTAGCTAAGAGATAGATAGAATGCCATCCCTAATACCACAAATAAATAAATAAATAAATAAATAAATAAATAAATAAATAAATAAATAAATAAATAAATCCCCTTTTATGTTAAAATGACGAATACAGAAAAGAGCATAAAACAAATGTACAATTGAACTCCTATGAAATGAACTGCCAAGAAGAGAAAGCCTTTTCCCAGCCATCCCTCTCCATGTGCCCCTCAAAACAGAACTGCCTCTTCGCTCCATCCCCAGAGCAAAGACCCCAACTTTTATGGTGGTGAGTAGCTACTTGCAGACCGCCCTGGCTTACCCCTTGTCTTTGTTTGACTTTACAGTGGTGCAAGAGCGGTACACATTTGTTAAAACCACACTTAGAACTTGGAATTTTGATCTTTTCCTGGGCGAGCAGGAAGATCTACAGTAGGATATTACCATGAGATGCTGGGCTGCATCGGTGAGCCCCGAGTTCCCAGTCAGCCCCGCCGTCATGAGGGGAAGCCACCAAACACTTTACGGCATACTGTGTTGCCAGCATTTTTTGGATACTGTGTTTTATGTTTTCACATCCCTTCATGTCTATAAAATGCCCATTGGTGTCTGCTGTACCCATACAACCATTACATTTTCCACTTGCAGCACAATATAAAGTGCATGAGATATTCAACACTTTATTATAAAGTAGGCTTTGTGTTAGAGGACTTTGCCCAACTATTGGCAAAGCGTTCTGAGCGTGTTCAAGGCAGGTTAGGCTGAGTTATGATATTCAGTTAAGTTGGGCGTATGAAACGCATCTTCCACTTAAGGTATTTCCAATTATGCCCAGTTCGTCCATAGCTTCATCATAAGTAGAAAGGCATCTGTATTTTTCTTTGTCATCCAAACATGTATCCCTAAGAACTGTATTTCAGCTTTGCCTGTTTTGTCCTTTTTTTATATGTCTGTTCAGTCTCCTTTAATCTCCTTTCTTCTCATTTTCTTCCCTCTTCCAATACATTTGACTGTGGAGTTCCCACTAGTTTTAGTTTTATTTATTTAATTAATTAATTTTTGCAGTACTGGGGATTGAACTCAGGGGCATTCTACCTTCGAGCTATACCCCCAGCCCTATTTTTTTTTCTTTATTTTGAAACCGGGTCTCGCTAAGTTGCGCAGTGCCTCACTATTAGCTGAGGCTGGCCTCGAACCCGAATCCTCCAGTCTCAGCCTCCCAAATGCTGGGATTACAAGCGTGCGCCACCACGCCCGGCTTCCCACTAGTTTTAAAATAAGAAGAAAAAAAAAATCCCTTCCATGCCTATAAGACCTTTCTTGGTTGGGTCATCCCAATCTCCAGCCTAATCTCCCACCATGCTCCGATTCATACTCTTTCAACCTCCTGCCAGCCTTGTTTTGTCCCATCTCCACTACCCACCCCCATGCTCAGGTAGGACCTCTGCAATGACGTTTCCCTCTGCTTGAAATGCCCTTCTCTCCTTGTGTCTCCACTTAACCCCTATGTCTCAGTGGGAGCACTCCCTCCTCAGAGAAGTCCCCCTACCCAGCTGGTCACCCCCTCCCTCCTCCTCCTCAGTGTGATTTCCTTCTGTCTGGAAGATGGTATAATTAATGACTGGCAGCTCCAAGAGGGTGGGGGGGGGATCAAATCTGCTACTGCTTACCATTGCCTTCCCACTCTCTCGCTGGGTGCCCAGCACATAGTAGGTGTTGATTATAAATCTGCTGACTGCTGCCAGGAAGAGCAGGCCAGCAGCCAGCAACACAACCAGAAGAAAGGCTGGCTCTGGAGACCTGGATCCAGGAACCCCATTCCTCAGAGGTGAGAGTCAGAACAGCAAGGAGCAGAGGTGGGAGGCTCCTTCCCAGCACCCTGGAGACCAAGCCAGGGCCCTCTGCCCACCCCACAGTCAGAGCTGCAGGACCTGGGCTGGGGGGGTGCTTACAAGGCCTGGGTTTGATCCCCAGCTCCACCAAAAAGAAAGAATCCTGAGGGGTGGGCCAACCACTCCCACTTGGTCCTCTGCGACTGAGCTCGGTGGAAGCCAATGTTCCCTGGCTTCCCCTCAGTCCAGGCCTGGTGGGCAGCAGTAGCCCCTCCCTCCTCGGCCCCTGCTCCCCAAGCCCTGCCCTTTCTTTCAAGCTCCCTCCTGGCTTCTTTCTGTCTTGGCTGAGGGGTTGATTGGAGGGTGGAAGGTGTGGGTCAGATGGGCTCTGGGTGCAGGTTCCCTTGGACAAAGGTCCAGAGAGAGCCTTGGAAGGAACTGGGCTGCTGCAACTTGGATGAAACGCAGGCTCAGGGTGGGGCACACCCTCCCTTGGGACTTCAGGTGGGCTGAGGACTCTGAAATAGAGCTGTCTGGGATACAGAAGGGAGAGAAGGGAGAGTCTTTTTCTATCCTTCCCCTTTCTTCCATCTCTCTAGGGGGTTGGCCTCTCTATTCTCCTGGGACTTGAGACCCGGGGCTTGTAGAATTCCCAAGCTCTGTTGTTACTTCTCTGAAGATGAGAGTTGGGTCCCATTGCTGGGGAGGGAGGGAAAGAGAGAAAGGAGAGAGAGGGGGGAGAGAGAGAGAGAGAGAGAGAGAGAGAGAGAGAGAGAGAGAGAGAGACAGACACAGAGAGAGACAGAGAGAGAGAGACACACACACAGAGGGAGGAAGGTTATTAGGGGGGAAGGGTCACAAGCCTAAATTCCTGGGCTCCTGCAGCTTCAGTCATTCTAAGGAAAAAAAAAAAAAAAACAGAGAAAGTGATTTAGAGACAGATACAAATAGAGAAAGAACTCTGGACATGGGAGAGACATGAAAAGACCCAGAGAAAGGCAGCTAGAGAAAATCCGACAGAGACAGAGGGCTCTGCTTTCCCCTGCAGCGATTCTGATGTTATCTGTCTCCAGCTGCCTCTCTCCCCCTCCACTGGTCCCCACCTCTGCCCCTCCTTCCTCTTCAGCCCACAGCGAGACACCCAAGTCTCTCCTTCCTTGCCTCTCTTTTGCATCAGGGCCTGGGCGTGGAGTTTAGAGGTTCTCAGCACTTGAGTGCAGAGGAAGAGGAGGAGGCACCCAGTGCCCAGAGGGAAAAGAAGGCTCAGGCTGGCACTCCCCACTCATGCTGCCTCCCATCCAGTTCCTTGTAAATGTTTCATCTGCATGCACATCTGTGCAGAGGTGTGTGTGTGTGTGTGTGTGTGTGTGCAATCTCCAGAGAGGGAGGCAGGCATGCGTCTCAGCTTGATCCAGCCTGACTCTAGCCTCTGGACCTGTGGGTGAAAGTTACCCTGCATTGTCTAGAGGGAGGCAAGAGGCTGCGTGTAGTCTCTGTGGGGTTATCTGCTTGTCTGTGCCCAGCTCTCGGTGCACACACATCTGGATCTGTCTTTGTATGCCTCCATCTGTCCCTGTCCCCAGCCCTGCTCCTTGGCGAGGCCACTAAGGTTACACTGGTGGGTTAAAGTCTCAGAAACACCTGAAGGCTGTCTCTGAAGGTTGGGGAGGGGCATAAGGACAGAAGTCCTTATTCTGGCTCTGCCCAGATGTTGGCCAAGCGACCCATAGACCGGGATGCAGAGAGGGCAAGGGGAGGGGCACAGGCATGGTGGCCCTTGGGACTGAAGCCCTGGGTATTGGGGTTTCAGGAGGCCTGCTCATCACAGCCTCTAGCCCACACTAGCTCTAGCACTCCTGCCCTAACTGATTCTGGAACTAGACTCTGTGGGGGGAGGACCAGGACTCGAAGAGTCCAGGGATGGCTAAAGATTCTGCAAGATCCGGCCAGAGTGAGCACTGCAGGAGGGGTGGGGTGAGCTGTGTGTGTTTGTAGGGAAGGTGGGGGCTGGGGGCAGAAAGGCCGCCTGCGGGGGAGAAGGCTTCTTGGCAAACGCCCCAGTTTCCTGAGCTGATCCCTGCTCCCTGCCACTGCTCCCAATTCTGTTGTTTCAATAACATCATTTTTATCCACCCCACAGAGAGACTGTGTCTTAGGGGGGAGGCAAGGGGCAGGGCTAGGGCATGGGGGAGGGGTGGTAATGGAGAGGGGCTGGGGGCTGGAGTCGGCAAGGACTAGATTTGGGGCGCTCCCTCCTCAGGCAGAGGCAGGGCGGTCCCAGAGCCCAGGTCCCCTGATGACAAAGACAAATACATTAAAATTCTTGCCTCGGAGAAGAATGCAGGATAGGGAGAGCTTTTCATAATCTGCAGTAACAGTAGCAGGGTGGGGGTAGGGGTGGGCAGGGGGTTCAAGGGCCCAGGCAGTGTCTCCCAGGGTGCTGGTCACTGGCCACCTACAGCCCCCAGGGACCACCAGAGTCCCCTAGCTGCTTGTTTGGCACCACGTGACAGCAGTGTCCATCCAACCTGGTATGTCTCTGAATGTTCGGTGTCCAGGGATGACATTGCCCTGCAGGAACTCGGTGTAAAATTACAAGGTCTAGGGGCTGTTCAGGGATCAGGATGCTGTGAAAGGTTAGAACAGGGAGGGGCAGCACTTGGACCACGATCTCTCTTAGCCACTGGCCCCTGGTCCTGCCCCTTGTCTAGGGCTCCTTCAACTCTCTGGACCCAGCACAAGGGACAGGACTGACACTGCCTGGACACCAGGGCCCTGGGGCAGGACTCCCAGGAAACCCAGGGAATTCTTCATCTTCTGTTTCCAGATCTGCCTCCTCTCTTAGGGTGGGCATCGGTGGTCTTCTGTGGCTTCCCCCTTGACACCCCCCCCCCAGCCTCATCTTGATACACTTGTCCCCGCTCTGGGAGGCTCAGGATCAAGTCTCCTCTCTGCTCACCAGGGTGTTTGTCGTTCTTGGCAGGGACCTCAGTCCCCACTTCCAGATTCCTCCCCACCCCAAACCACCAGGATCTTTCTTCCTAGTGCCTAAGAGGTCTTGGAGCTGTCTTTTCTTCAGGGACACCCTTAAAGGTTGTGGCCCCTCTCTAGATAGCAGTGGTAGGGAAATTGGTCCCTGCTTAGAAATGTCAGCACCACCTGCCCCCCGGCACTCCTGGGGTACTTGGAGGGGGTGCCCGGGACAAACGAGCGGGGGCTGCCTCCCCGCTGCCAGCCGCTTGGCTTGATGAATGGAGCTGTCCCTCCTCCCCACGGGGCCTTTGATCCCCCCTCGTGGGGAGGGGGCCGGGGGCATCAAAGACATTTTTGTGGCATTAGAGAATCAGATAAACGCCACCTCACCTGCAGCTGGCTCTCCCACCCTTCGGTCCCGGCCAAGATGGGGGAGCAACTGGTAGCAGGGACCCGCGGACACGCGAGGCGGGGCTGCAGAGAGTTCTGAGCCCTCGTCACTTGGAAGTCCGCAACCTCCGCCTTTCCGCTCGCATAGCACGTGCGAGCGCTGGAGCGCAGGCCCTAGAGAGGCTCCCCTTGCGGTCTAATCTCCCCCACCCCACTCCCGCCCCCGAACGCTGGCCTAAAGAGATATGGCTGGGGAGCCAGGGCAGAGACCTAGGGCTTCCTCTCTTCCTCCCGCAGAGGCCGAGGAGGCGGCACCCGGTAAGCGGTGACCCCTCCAAGGTCTGCTGGGCGGGCGGCCGAGTTAGACACCCCTCCCAGGAGCATCCCGCGCCCCAGGCCCGCTTCCTCTCCCGGCCCCCGCCGGCATCTCCCTCCGCACCGCTCCCTCCACCCCCCAACTCCCTCATTCCTGGGAAGTTTTCTCTCTTTACAGTCAACAAACCTGTCAAACGTCTCCCTTCTAGCCAGCTCCCCCTTCCTCAGCTCTTCTTCCTCCCTTCCCCCCCTTACCCCCTCCTCTCTGCCTCCCGCCCCTCCTTGCTTGCCCCCGACTCTTCGGGCCGGGGGCGACGGCGGCAGTCCCGGAGAGGCGAGGTGAGAAGCGAGGCCCGCGCGTCCAGCAGCTCGGAGCGCTCGGGCCCCGCCCCAGCACCCAGCGCCCGCCCTCCGCTGCGCTCGGCGCCCGCCGCCCCGGGGCGCACGCTCGCTCCCGAGAGTCCCGCCGCCTGACTGTCGCAACTGCCACCCCCACGGCCCTCCTGCCCCCCGCCCACGCCCGGGCCCGTTCCCCTCCCACCCACCCCCGCCCCCCGGCTCTGATTTCTTCTCCCGAGCGAGCTCGGCAGGAGACACAGGCGCTGGCGGCCCCGTCCGCTCTCCGCCTCCGCCGCGCCCTCCGCGCCCGGGATGGGCCCCCCCGCCGCCGCCCGAGCCCTGGCCTCCCCGCCGCCGCCTCGGTCGCCGCGCTCGCGCTGAAGCCCTGGCCGCGGAGCGCACCGACTCCCCCCGCAGCCTCGCCCCCTGCCCGCCCCGGCCGGCGGTACAGCCGTCGCGATGCTGCCGCCCGTGCCCTCCCGCCTCGGGCTGCTGCTGCTGCTACTCCTGTGTCCCGCGCACGTCGGCGGACTGTGGTGGTGAGTGCTGCGCGCGGACCCAGCGCGGCGCGGGACGCCGGAGGATCGGGGCTGCAGGACCGGCTGGGGGGGCCTCCGCGCCGCGCTGGGCTCTGGCTGACCTCGGACCCTACCTGTTGGCTTGCAGAGTTCAGCGCTGGGCAGTGGCTTGGGGACCCTGGGCAAAGGTGCTTGGGGCTTTCCTCCTGGCCTCCGCCGGGGGCGCTTTTGAAGTGCCACTTTGACGTTCCCAGATCCCTGGGCTCATTCTATTGTGTTTCCTCCTCCCCCGTACTCCCCTCCCCCTAAGTAAAGTACTCAATTCACATCACCCAGGAATTGTCGGGTGGGTGGGAAAGCTCTTGGGGAGACGGAGATCTGTAATCAGAGATTCCGAAGAAAAGAAGGAATTAGGGGAGGGAGACTAGATTTGGGGGGAAGAGAGGGGCAAGGTGAGAAGCCATAAGACAGGGAGTCCCTGTCTTATGACAAACATCTGTCCCTCGTCTGCCTCTCTTTACCAACTCATCCGCTTCTCTCGGAACTCCTTCAGCGTAGACTATGGTGGCGAGAAAAGGAATATAACGGGGGAAACTGAGCCGGGACGGACTTTTTCTACCTCCCCTGGCTAGGAGGAGGAAGAAAGGCAAAAAAGGGATGCAGTTGTCCAGTGGAAGTTGGGGGAGGGGTCATGGAGGAAGGAAAAAAAAAAGTGCTGCCCAGGAGACACGGGAAGCCGGGAGGGGTCCTGGTGGGAGGGAGTGGGCCTGGCCAGTCAAGGGACCAGGCATCTCCCTAGACTGTGAAGGTTGGGAAACTTTGAAGGAAGGAAGCTTTGAGCCTTAAGGAATGGGGCAGGGATGGGGAAGATGGGTGCTGAAATCAGCGTGTCTCCATCTGTCTCTCTCTCTTTCGGTCTCTCTGTCTCTGTCCCCCCACCCCACCCCCTTTAGTCTCCAAAGCCACAAACACCCGCCGGGAATAGCTCAATGTTTAGAGGGGAGGGATTTGGACAACAGTGCTGATGGATCAGCCAATCCTAAGAAGGCAAGGGTTTGTCTATTTGCATATCACCACATCATTGGTTGAATTCCTACCCTCAGCCCCCCTCCCGCGGATTTGGAAGGAGGGGTGGGGCTGGCGGATCCCTCTCTTCTGGGCTGGTAGATGGAGTACAATGCCCACACAGGGAGCTGCTGGCCACTGTCCCTCTTCCGTGATGCTGGAGAGACATTCCTCCTGGGTGTCAGTGAGGGGGCAAATTGAGGTTGACCCAGGTTTCAGCTAGGGAACATGTGTCCTCTGGACCTGGCTTAGATTAATGGAGTAGCATAGACAGAACTGAGATCTGATCTCAACCATTAAATCTGTGATCTTGGACAAGTCACTTTGTAAAGTGACTCTACAAAGTACCCAGCAAGGTCTCAGTTGTAAAGTAGGTATAATAATCTCCCTACCTGTCTTGCTGGGAGGATTAAGTGGGGGAGATCTATAAAATGAGCGATTTGACATTAGGAGATACTCTTCAAAACCCAGCTTCTCCTGGCTCAGGTCCCCGGAGGTGAAAGAGAAATTAATTGTAACTCAAAATCTTGAGCCCCAAGCAAAAGGTACCAAAGGGCTCTTCTCTTGTTCCCCATAGGCACCTTTCCTAATTTTGTCCTTTCTAAGGTGTGGCAGATGCCTCCCCCCCTCCCCTTCTGTCTAAGTTGTTCTCATCCTTACAGTCAGTGCACCACCTCCTCCAAGCAGTTGTCTTCCCCGAGCTTCCACCATACCCCACGCAGAGGGCAGTTATACCAGTTCCTGCATCTTACTGACAGTCATCTCCTCTGGGGTCTCTTTTTCCTGCTCCTGGAAGGTAGAGCCTTTGTCTTTAGGATCCCAGAGGCACAGGACAGTGTAGGTGCTAGAGATAGGTGTGTGGAGTGTTGTTGAACTGGTTGATTCACCTTTTCTGGGGGGCGGGATGTATCTGTGGGGGTTCTTTTGTTCAGGAGGGACTGCTGGGTAGGAGCCAAAGCATCACATCAAGAGAGGGGCCTGGTCCCTGCAAGACTGACCCTGAAGCTGGGAAGCAGGGAGTGGGGGAGGAGGCGAGGAGAGCAGGTGTGGGAGAACACAGGGGCCTTCATGGCCACAGCTGCAGGGGGAGCTGGGTGAAGAGTGAGGGGCCTGGGTGATAAGGTGGCAGGAATGCCTCACTCAGACGTGGCCCCTCCCACCTGCCTTGCCCCCTTCCCTCTCTATTTCTGACACTTCGTTCCTTTGGTCTGAGCCCAGGCTCTCTTTCACGTGATTCTGGACTCTGCCTACAATCCTGTCCCCATCCCACCTCACCATTGTCCTCCAAGATCAGGTTGGGGCTGATGGTGGGATCTTGCTCATTTGTTGGTCTGAGCCTCTTGCCTGCCCCCCCCCCCATCATACACACGCACCTTCAGCTAGAAGCTCCAGGCTGTTCTCTAATGTCTGGACCTGCTTTTCTGGTCCCTCTTCTCCCTCCTTCTCAGAGGATGCTGGCCAGGGCAGAGCTCCTATCATGGCCAGGAAAGTGGACCTGGGCTGGGAGCAGGAGGACTCCAGGACCTCTGAGTGACTCGATTGTCCTGGTTAGGAAAAGAGGGTCCTGGAGTGTGTGTGTGTGGGGGGGTGACCCTGGTCCTGAAATCTGCTCAGGGACCTGGCTCCAAAGTGTTTTTCCTTTCATCTTCCTTTCCTTTCCTTCTCCCTTCAGGGCATTTGGAAACAGGGTCTTGCTAGGTTGATGAAAGTCTCACTACTTTCTGAGGCTGTCCTCAACCTGCTGTAATCCTCCTGTCTCAGCCTTCCAAGTATTGGGATTACAGGTATGCACCACCACACCGGCCAACACATACTTTTTAAACTTTGCTGCCAGCTTCTCTCTGCCCATGTCTCTCTCTATCTGTAACTGTATCTTGAATTGCAGAATCTAAGATTCCAGAACATCTTGAAGACACTTTGCCCAGCCCTCTGCCTCCAGGCCATCCAACCTATGCTCAGGTCCTGACAGTCCCCATCCTGAGCGTGGGGTAGAGAAGGAAAGGCTCTAGCTTCCCAGTCACTGGCTCCCCCTCCAGCCCTCCCCCAGGAAGTTTTTCACAGTGTCTGACCCATCTTTATTTATACCTTCAATCAGTGGGTGTAGAAAATAGCTCACTCTCATAGAAGAGCCAAATCAGTCTCCCTTCTTCTCTCTTCCTCTTTTCTCTTTCTGTTTTATATTTTCTATGAAAGAAACTAGCCCTCCCCTTGTTCCACTAGGAAAAACACCACCCAGTCTCCCTCCCTCCCACCCAGCCTCCCTCCCATCTTGCCTTCACCACCCCCTTCCGCTTCCCTTATGGAAAGGAAACAGGGGCCTGAGACCTAGGAGAGCCTCACTGTCCGCCCCACAGGGAGGCAGGGAGAGGACCTAGGCCTCTTCCAGACACCCAGGTTTTTCACATGCCAGCCCCACCCCAGGGTGGCCTTGCCACCTTTTCCCATCTCGTCTTTATCTGAGGCCCCTGACCCTTCGTGGGCAGTCCTGTAGCTGGACCCCAGCCGAGCTCCAGGGTGGGGTGGGGCGGCCATCCATTCCTCTCTGCAGGCCTCCCGCCTTGGCAGCTTCCCCTGAGGGAGACAATGGGGCTGTGAGCAGAAAAGGGCAGGGGCAAAAGGAGGCTGGCCTAATCTGGGCCAGAGCATGCCCTGGGCCCACCAGAGTCCTGGCACTGTGACATTTCCTGGGGGGTGTGGCCCCCTCCTGCCCGGTTCTCATCAGAAGCCAGGAGTTGGTGGGGGGAGGTCAGAGGGAGGCTCTATCACCAGGGCCCAGCGAGGGGGATTCCAGAATGAGTACTTTGATGGGGAAGTACAGCTGCGGAGAGGATGAGGCGGGGCTGGCAGCCAGGCTGGGGGCTGCCCTGGCAGGAGGCATGGGGGGGCAGCCTGGTGATAGTGCCCCGGCCCAGGACCTCCTTCGTGTCCCTGCAGGGATGGCCTTAAGAGATGAGGGAAAGAAATGCCACCAGGAGGCTCCTTTGGCTGGCTCCACCAGCTCCAAGCCCTTTGTTTAATCTAGAATTTGACACAGAAGGGACTTAGAGGTCCTGTCCAGGGACAGGAGGTGACTTGCCCAGTGCCATCCAGAATGCTGGTTTCTGAGAGCCAGGGCTGAGTCCACCTCCTGCTCAGCTCCTCATCCCTGTGTGCACTGGAGACCAGGAAAAGGGTACAAGGCCTCCCATGGGCCCCTTTGGCTCCCAGTCCTACCCTTGGAGGACCAGGGCCCACTACTCTGCCTCCCAGAGCCATGACCAATAGGAAGCCCTTTTGTACAATGAAGCTTGTTGGGAGGCAAAGCCTCTTCCTCTCCCTGCAGTGATGAGGAAGAAGTATGAGGAAGGACAGAGGAAGCAAGTTGGGTCTGAGGTGGGGAGGGGGCAGCAGTGGGCAGTGGGGAGGCAGGGGTTAATGGAGCTGGGGCATCACTGGCTTTGATGTGGTGGTTGGGGTGGGGGTAGGGACTGGGGGAGGGGGAACAGTAATTACCGAGTTAGACAGAGCAGGACAGGACAGGCGGGCGGGCACAGGCCCGGCAGCCTCAGCAGCAGTCAGGCAACATTTTTCTGCCCCTTCTCCACCACCCACCTCCCCCACCCCCATACAGCCCCCACCCACAGCCCCAGGGCTCAGGGCTCCCTCTGCTGGCTCCTGAGAGGTGGGGTCAGTCTAGGGGAAATGGAGGTGGGCTGTGAGACCCTTCAGAGGAGGCTGTGCACCCACAAGGTCTGTGGTCTCTCTGGTCTCAGATCCTGCCCAGGGTGCCTGCTGGGGGAGGGGAGGGGTCCCTGGGCAGGGCTGCATGAAACAGGAGGAGGTGGCATCCAGGCTGAGAAGTGAGGGCCCAGAGGGGGAGTCCACAAATGCTCCACACCCCTACTGTTTGGCTGCACTGTGCAGGCCCCAGAGCAGGATGGACCGTAAACAGGAGATCAGAGCACTTGCTGAAATCCACCCTCTGCAGAGGTCTTTTGCACAGGTAACCAGAAACTCAGAAGGTTAAGTATCCTCATCTATTCAGCCAACACTAAATGCCAACTCCATGTGCTGGGGACTCACTCAGAATCACAGAGCAAGCAAGTGGCAGAACCCAGATCCAACCCCAAGTGTAGTGGGTCCCCAAGCCCTGAGTGGGCTGTGCCCATGACATCATGCCCACTGTGACATTTTTGTCTTAATGAAAGCTTTCTGCCTACCTGGGGAGATAAGGCAAACAAACATGCCGGCAGGTTGGCAAGCACCCCAAAATGAGTGCCGCCTGGGGTGCTGCTGGGGGAAGGAGGGAGACCGCTGGGGCCTAGTGGAGCCCCTCAGGGCCCGTGGAGTCTGGGGTGAGTTTGGAGAGACACTGGCAAAAGATTTTGATGGTTTCAGGGTGCCGAGGGGTGGCTGTGGGTCCAGGAGTTAGGGATGGGGTCTGGATTGATTGAGGCCTGCTGGGAGGAAGGGGCTCTGTGAGCAGGCGTGCTGTTAGAGGCCCCTGAGCTCTTTCCACACCCCTACTGTGGGCAGCCCTCCAGCCCTATTCAGTTATTTTTGTTCATTTGTTTGGGTACTGGGGATTGAACCCAGGGGCATTCTACCTCCAAGCTACATACTTGACCCCTTTCTGTTGTTTTGTTTTAAAACAGGGTCTCACTAGGTTGCTGAGAGTCTTACTACATAGCTGAGGCTGTCCTCAAACCTGTGATCCTCCTGTCTCAGCCTCCCAAATACTGGGATTACAAGCATGTACCACCATGCCCGGCCCCATTCTGTTTTCAAATCATACAACTTTTCTTGCAGTGGGGATTCCTCCTCTGAGAGGCGGGGTCAGGGGCCATCACTTCTCCTCTCCTACTGCTCATCTATGTAAAGGGATGAAATGGGTGGGTTGGACTAGAGGGTCTTTGGCATTCTTTTTCACCCTCTGAATCCTGAGGTAGAAGTGTAAGTTGGGCCAGAAGAGTAAGTGGTAGCATCTGGAGCTTAGGTCTAAGATACAGCCAATGGGAACTGGCTGGTCTCTGATGCCATCGAACTGGGCTTTTGATCCTGCCAATGACAGTCCTTCCACCAAAGGACTCAGTGCAGGCCAAGCCACTTAGAATGGGCAGCTCCAGGCTTGGCCCTTACTCACCTGTGTAGAGTTCTTTTAGAGCTAGACCTTTTCTCTCTCTCTCTCTCTCTATACCCAGGAATGGCAGTTTGATTAGAATCACAGATCCTACATATTGCACGTTCACTAGCACCACCATTTCACTCCAGACCCTAAAACATGCAAATTCCCTCAAAGGAACACATCTTCTCTGGAATGCTCCCAGGTCAGTGCTGACGCAGAGTTCACTCTAAGGAAGCAGAAGGGAAGGAAGGTAAAGGGCTGGGATAGGCACCCGGGAAGTTGGTTCTGGATGTGGAGTTGGATGTTCAAGTTGGGGGTGTGGTGGTGGTGGGGTGAACCTCTGTTGCTAGCTTCTCATTTTTCCGAAACCCAGAGAGGAAACTGACTTGTCTAGAGTGGCTCAGCCCACCCAGAGACAACAGAAACCAGGGTTCAGAAACTTAGCGGGGTGTTTTGCCCAGTGCTCGCCTGCTGTGCCTCTTCTGGAGTTTCATTTCCTATGTATTTAGGATGGGAGCAGGGACAGGAGGGCAGGGAGCAAGCTGGTCTCTGGGGATTTTAGCTGCTACCACTGCCCATCCCTCCTCCTGGCCAGCTAGTAAACAAGTCTGGTTCCCAGGAGGCCAGCCAGCTTGGGAGCCAGACCCCAACCAGGAGCTGGCTGCATGGCAGCCCCTCAGCCCGAGGTGAAGGGCCTGACCCTCACTCCCGGTGATTCCTCTCCTATCTCTAGCCCTGGGAAGCAGACAAGGTCAAGAGGTTTTTGCCTTTTTCCCTTGCCTGTTCCCACTCCTTCCTGCTTTCCAAGGGGAGGAGGGAGAGCAGAGGGATGGAGCAGAGTGGCCTTGGGAAGATAAGTCCAGTCAACCTTGGGAAAGTAGGGAGTTAGCAGAGGTCAGGGGCTGGGTGGGGGCTGGGGAGCTTTGTAGCAGGGGCTGAGGGAATGGGGAAGATGAGTTTGCAGAGCCCCAGAAAGCCAGGAGGAAAGAAATTTTTTGAGTAAATGAGTCAGGAGTCATGGAATAATACATGGACGGGGGCCTGGGTTCCAGGGAGGACCCTCTCCTTAGATGGCTCATTCATTCATGCAAAACATGTCTTAAACACTACATATGTTATTCATCTGTAACACAGAATTCATAATATGCACAGTTTCATAGCAAACATTGGGGAGAAATATGAATTAGGTACCTAAAAACCTGCCAGGGGAGATAAAGGAAAATAAGACAGTCCTAACTCTAAAGGAGCTCATAGTCTTATCTAATTACCCCATACAACCATGTTGGAGGCCACATAAATCCTTTTCATAATGGGGGGGGGTATGATACATGGATAAAGATCGATCAATTCTCCAAGGTCCCTGGCCCATAGGGAACCAGGTTGGGCTGACCTGGGCTGCTCCCCCCCCCCACCCCCATGCTGCATCTGTCCCTTCTCTGGGGTTAGGAAAGGGTTGGGGGCTGGTGCTGGGCAGGTTCTAAGCTTAATGGAAGGAAAATCTGGTGTCTAAGTCCCTCCACTGTGAAGAGATGCCCGGTTCCTGAACTGTGTGGGCAGAGATGACAACAGCAACTTGACTCTGTGTGTGTGTGTGTGTGTGTGTGTGTGTGTGTGTGTGTGTGTGTACACATTGGGAGACCTTAAAGGACTGAGCTTCCATATCTTCCTGCAAACACCTCTCCAAGCACCTCGTCTTCAGTGTTGAGAGTTCTACCTTAAAACCTAAATTCCTCTTTCTGCTATTTAAGACCATTACATTTCAGAACATGCCTGGGCAGCCTGTAGTTGTGGATCAAATGGGGACAGCAGCGTGAACAGGCACCGAAGCAAAACTGGAAAGTAGGCCACCTTGACCTTTCACACCATTTGCCATTATTTTCCTCTGAGTGCCCCTCTCCCCACCCAGTTTTTTTTGGGGGGGGGTGTCTCAAATTACCCTTCCAAGTGCTCTGCCCATGTCTTTCTCCAGTGCAGGGGTCCCAGCTAAATGTTCAAATAGGAGCCATCTGATTAAAGTGGTTTCCCACCAAGCGTGGTGGTGCATGGTTGTAATCCCAGTACTTGGGAGGCTGAGTTAGGAGGACTGCAGGTTTGAGGTCAGCCTCAGCAACTCAGAAAGACCCTGTTTCAAATTAAAAATAAAAAGGACTTGGGGGTATAGCTCGAAGATAGAACACCTTTGGGTTCAATACCCAGTACCAAAAGTATTTTTTTTGTTTTTGTTTTTGTTTTTTGCGGTACTGGGGATTGAACTCAGGGGCATTCTACCTCCGAGCTATACCCCTAGCCCTATATATTTTTTTTAATTCTTTATTTTGAAACAGGGTCTCATCAAGTTGTGGAGTGCTTCACTATGTAGTTGGGGCTGGCTGTGAACCCGATCCTCCGGTCTCAGCCTCCCAAATGCTGGGATTACAAGCGTGCACCACCATGCCCGGCCCAAAAGTTTTAAAGAAAAAATTTGAAAAGTGGTTTCCCCAGGTGTGAATTCTTAGCTGGCAACCTATAGAAACCAGAGGTAGTTCTCTCCTTGGGTGGAGTGAAGGCAGGGGGTAGAAGGGTTTCTGAAAGTGTGTGGAACTTCCTATAAGGTCTTTATCTACCGAGCCAGCCCCCACTGCCCTGTCCTGTCATCCCAGTGAGTAGGCTTGGCTTGCTGTCATCCTGCTCTGGGCAAGCTCTGGACCTGGAGCAAGAGAAGGGTCAGTGTCACCGACTTCCCAACAGTGCTGTGGCAGCTCGATCCCTCACCCCTCCTCCTGCTCTCCAGTTCAGGGAAACAGAGGATATCAGGGCCCACCTGAGAGATCTAAGCCCAATCCCCCCACTTTACAGAATGAGAAACTTGGGTTAGAGAGGTATGAGTTTCCTCTGTGTCTCCATTCCCTAGCATCGTAACTGGTCGTGTCTTTCTATGGCCTGGGGCAGACAGCTCTGCCTTTCATTAGGGCTGTCCAACATATCCAGCCTGTGGTGGTCCACTAAGACCAGATCATTCTCCCTCCCTCCCTCCCTTTTCCCCTTCCTTCCTTCCTTCCTTTTTCCTGGTACTAGAGATCCAACCCATGAGTAGTCTACCTCTGAGTTATATCCCCAGCCCTTTTTTTGCGGTATTGGCAATTGAACTCAGGGGCATTCTACCTCCGAGCTATACCCCCAGCCCTATTTTTTATTCTTTATTTTGAAACAGGGTCTCACTAAGTTGCGGAGTGCCTCACTAGGTAGCTGAGGCTGGCCACGAACCCAGATCCTCCTGTCTCAGCCTCCCAAATGCTGGGATTACAAGCGTGTGCCACCATGCCTGGCTTCCCCAGCCCCTTTTTAATATTTTGATTAGTTTGAAAGGGAAGAAAAATAAATTTTAAACTAATCAGAATTCTCTAGCAATGATAAAGTGCCAGAGTTTATATATAAGAGCTAAGGAAAGCACAAAACAATGATAAATTGACTGATTTGTTTTAACAGTTGAAGACTGCAATGTATGATTTGGAGAGATTTGATTTGCAAAATAACTTTATAAGTTTGTGTCAGCATTTTGATATAGTGTCTATTAGCCAGGTGAATAATCTTCAGAACACCTATCTGTTCCAGGTCAGAGAAAAGTGACAGAATGTCCTTAAAGAGTGAAATAACCTTATTCTAAATTACAGTTTTGTGTCATAAACCTGAATATAAAATGAAACCATTCTAGCTCTGCGTGGTGGTATACGCTTGTAATCCCAGTACTTAGCAGGCTGAGACAAGAGGATCACAGGTTCAAAGCCAGCCTCGACAACTTAGTGAGACTCTCAGAAACTTAGTGAGACCCTGTTTCCAAATAAAATATAAAATAGGTCTGGGGGTGTAGCCAGGAGGTAGAAGGCCCCTAGGTTCCATACCCAGTACAAAAAAAAAAAAAAAAAAGAAACCATTCCAAAACAAACAAAAAAATTATTTGGAGACAGCCAGGCTGTCTTGCTAAGTTTCCATGCCAGGTTCTAACTTGCCATCCTCCTGCCTCAGTCTCCCTAGTAGCTGAGATTACAGGTGTGTGCCACCACACCTGGATCTTCCCTGTGTGTGTGTGTGTGTGTGTGTGTGTGTGTGTGTGTGTAGGGGGTTCCTGGGGACTGAACCCCAGGGCATTCTATCTCTGAGCTACATCCCAACCCTATCTTATTTTTTATTTTGAAACAGGGTCTCATTGAGTTGCTGAGGGAATTGCTAAATTGCTGAGGCTGGCTTTGGAACCACAATCCTCCTATCTCAGCCTCCCAGGTTCTGGGATTGCAAGTGTGCACCACCATGCCCAGCTCCACACACTTGGATCTTTGGTGTCTCTTTATGACGTGTGGTTTCTTTGACAGCCTTCTTAGTTTTCTTCTGCTAACTTCTCTCTCATCTCCCTTTTGGGCTAGGCCTGTTGGATTTTAGCCTTGGCTTACCTGGTGCCAACTGCCTTCACTTTGAGTTAAGTTCCTATAATAATTTGTTAATGAAGGTGTACACAGACAAGACTGAATCCTTGGTCTTTAGCAGCTTGATTCTGGAATCTAGTTAAGAAGGGCCAAAGACATGGACTTGGTAAGAGAACTGAACTAGACAATCTCCATCTCAGCTGGGGGTGGGGTGGGAAACCCAGCTCTTGGCTGTGGGCTGAGTCTCCCTCTCCGGCCCGCCGTCCTTTTGTGGCTTACACCCCTGACCTGCTGTTCTCTGCTCCCCAGGGCGGTGGGCAGCCCCTTGGTCATGGATCCTACCAGCATCTGCAGGAAGGCCAGGCGGCTGGCAGGGCGGCAGGCTGAGTTGTGCCAGGCTGAGCCGGAAGTGGTGGCAGAGCTAGCCCGGGGCGCCCGGCTTGGGGTTCGAGAGTGCCAGTTCCAGTTCCGCTTCCGCCGTTGGAACTGCTCCAGCCACAGCAAAGCTTTCGGGCGCATCCTACAGCAGGGTCAGTATTCCACGACGCCCTGGTGTGTGTGTGTGTGTGTGTGTGTGTGTGTGTGTGTGTGTGTGTGTGTGTGTGTGTGTACACGCGCGCTTCCTCCCTGCTGGGGGTGGGAGGAAAGGGAGCAAGTTTGGGGAGGCTGCCAGAGCCCCCCCCCCCCCCGCATTGTCTCACAGACTGCCTCCAGGCTGCACCCTGCCTCATGCCACACAGTCCCGCCTTGCCAGGTGCAGAGACCAGACCCCAGACTCCAGCTAAGGTCGGCGCGTTAACGGCCTCTCTTTGCGTCCGCAGACATTAGGGAGACCGCCTTCGTGTTTGCTATTACCGCGGCCGGCGCCAGCCACGCGGTTACGCAGGCCTGTTCCATGGGCGAGCTGCTGCAGTGTGGGTGCCAGGCGCCCCGCGGGAGGGCCCCACCCAGACCCTACGGCCTGCTGGGCACCCCCGGGCCCCCCGGCCCCGCGGGCTCCCCGGACGCCAGCGCCGCGTGGGAATGGGGAGGCTGCGGCGACGACGTGGACTTCGGGGATGAGAAATCCAGGCTCTTTATGGACGCCCAGCACAAGCGGGGCCGCGGAGACATCCGAGCGCTCGTGCAGCTGCACAACAACGAGGCGGGCCGGCTGGTGCGTACGGGCGGGCGGGAGTGCGCACACCGCTGAGTGTGAAATGTGGGCGTGAGCGGATGTGGGGGTGTGTGGCCACGTGTCTGCGTAGTGGCGCGTGAGTGACGGCGTGGGAGGGAGCAGGGCAGAGGTGGCACTTGGGAAGACCCGGAGGGGCATGGATTCTGTGTCCAGCCTAGGGCGGGGTTGGGAGGGCCTGATGCTCGCAGGTACAATGGGGAAAGCGGGGAGGGGACGCTCAGGTGATAGCAAGGCCGGAAGGGTATACCTCTGCGACAGGACAGGTGAGCCTAGAGAAAGAAAAGATCGAAGCTGGGACAAAGATATGGGGTCTGGAGGTAGGGGGGTGAGGGAGGTCTAGAAAGAGGTTAGAACAGGCTGGGAAAGGAATGGGCTTGGGGAAGAGTGAAGGACCAGTGTGCTGATGGAGGTAGGAGAGGTCAGGGGGAGGCCAGGAAGGCTGTGTCTGGTTCTGGGCACTCTGATTGGCTGCCCAGCAACCCCAGACCAGGTCTCACCTGCCCAGAGCCAGGCAGCTTCCCCAGCCCCCTCTGCAATTTAAGAGAGCCCTAGGACTCTTTTCTAGGGGCAAGAAGCCTGCCTGGGTCAGATGGTTCTAGAAGGAGGGCAAAGGAGTGTCAGGGAGTTGGAGGGGGGGGGCACAAATCTGTAGGTCAAGTTGGCCCCTGGCCTCTGAGTTTGGGTGGCGATTTTCCTGGTTATCAGACATTTCTAGTGGGGTTGTGAATCTCAGACCAGAAGATACAAATAGCAAATAAGGGGGAGGACAACTTGGTTCCATTCTTTTTTTAAATTTTTATTTATTTATTTATTTTGCGGAATTGGGGGTTGAACCCAGGGGCATTGTACCTCTGAGCTACACCCCTAGCCCTATTTTTTTATTCTTTATTTTGAAACAGGGTCTTACTAAGTGGTGGAGGGCCTTGCTAAGAGCTGAGGCTGGCTTCGAACCTGCAATCCTCCCTGTCTCAGCCTCCCAAGTACTGGGATTGCAAGCGTGTGCCACCACGCCTGGCTTCCTTGGTTCCATTCTACGTAGTGCTCCTGGTGGTCCCTCCTGCACCCTGCCTCAGTTCTGGAGTGCTCTTGGCACCCGCCCCCCCCATCCTGAGCCGGTTAGGGTTCGGCCTGAGGAGGAGGAGGGGTTCAGGCAGGGAGGAGGGGGCCAGAGGAGGACTGTCAGAACAGGCCCACATACCTGCCCCGAGGGCTGGGGAGGGGTGGTGGAGACAGACTCCCAGGCACAGGCTCTGAGTCGATTGGGGCCTCAAGGGGCAGGAGTAAGGAGGCCAGGTTGGCAGGGGAGCTGGGCTGCCACAGCTGCCACCTCTCCCGCTCTCTAGGGAGAATCTCGCCTTGTCCTTTCGGTTTTCTTTGGACCCTGGGATCTCCGCGCTACTTGCTGTCCCCTCACCTCCCACTTCTCTCCTCCGTCCTTGTCATTCTTCCTCCTCCCTCTGAGCTGTCGCTGCCTTGATCTTCTCCTCCTCACGTTGTGCTCTCTCTTTTTAATGCCCCCCCTCCTTTCCGTTCACATCTCACGCCCCCAATCTTTCTGTCTGTCCTTTTGGGCTCCCCCGCCCCTGGCTCCGTATTCCTCATCGGTCCCCATCTCCCCCGCTCCTCTGCTCTCCTCAGGCCGTGCGGAGCCACACGCGCACCGAGTGCAAGTGCCACGGACTGTCCGGCTCGTGCGCGCTGCGCACCTGCTGGCAGAAGCTGCCCCCGTTCCGCGAGGTGGGCGCGCGGCTGCTGGAGCGCTTCCACGGCGCCTCACGCGTCATGGGCACCAACGACGGCAAAGCCCTGCTGCCTGCGGTGCGCACGCTCAAGCCGCCGGGCCTCGCCGACCTCCTGTACGCCGCCGATTCGCCCGACTTTTGCGCCCCCAACCGGCGCACCGGCTCGCCGGGCACTCGCGGCCGCGCCTGCAACAGCAGCGCCCCGGACCTTAGCGGCTGCGACCTGTTGTGCTGTGGCCGTGGGCACCGCCAGGAGAGCGTGCAGCTGGAGGAGAACTGCTTGTGTCGCTTCCACTGGTGCTGCGTGGTGCAGTGCCACCGCTGCCACGTGCGCAAGGAGCTCAGTCTCTGCCTCTGACCTGCCGCCCCGGCTCACCAAACTGCGCAGCCGCCTTTAGGCACCTGTGATTCTGCTGGGCTCCAGCAAGGGGCGTTGCCGGGCCGGGCAAAATCAATGCCCGGTCTTCTGGAAATATTGAGGCCAGGGACTTGGGATATATGGCCGCCCACCAAGGCCCAGGGTGTCAGATCGACCCCGGGAAAGGCGCTCTGGGGGTTTCCGGAGGAGACTATACAGGCCCTCCAAGTGGAATCAAAACAAACAAACACAAAACTATTTCCAGGCCTCTGGAGGTGGGGCTCCTCAGAACTGCTGGCCATGGGATGGGAGGGTGAGTTTAGTATCAATAAAGATATTTAAGCCAATAGGACTGGACCCACAGTTTGGGAGGAGGTCTGGTCTCCTGTGGGCTGTCAGAGGGCCGGGCTCTGGAGGGAATGTGTAAAGGGAGGTGATTTTGAAAGAACTAACATCTCAGTGGTCACTACCCTGGGTGCCCATCTCCCCCACACCACTGGAAACCCTGTGTATCTCCCCTGGCACTTCTTGTCCAACGTGGAGGGCCTGGATCTAGGGAAGAACTAGTAATTATTTTTTAAAGGAACTGAGTAAGCCAGGTGGGATAGCTCCTAGAGGATCTGTGTTCGTGGCCAGTCTCAGCTACTTAGTGAGGCTCTCTGCAACTTAGTGAGACCCTGTTTCAAACTAAATAATAAAAAATAGGACTTGGAGCCGGGCGTGGTGGCGCACGCTTGTAATCCCAGCATTCAGGAGGCTGAGACCGGAGGATCCGGGTTCGCGGCCAGCCTCAGCTACCTAGTGAGGCACTCCGCAACTTAGTGAGACTCGGTTTCAAAATAAAGAATAAAAAATGGGGCTGGGGGTATAGCTCGGAGGTAGAATGCCCCTGAGTTCAATCCCCAGT
>PVLC010023390.1:0-25707 GCA_004027655.1 Graphiurus murinus
TTATTATTATTATTATTGTGGTACTGGAGATTGAACTCAGAGGCATTCTACCTTTGAGCTATACCCCCAGCCCAATTTTATTTTGTAAATGGAAACAGTCTTGCTAGGTTGGTAAGAATCTCACTATTTGCTGAGGCTGTTCTTGGACCTGTGATCCTCCTGTCTCAGCCTCCCAAGTACTGGGATTATAGGCATGCACCACCACACCTGGCTCTTTATATTTATTTTTCAATGAAGCAGAATACTTACAGTTTTCTGTACTAAATGGTAAACAGACTAGAGCAGGATGAAGACTCCATGAGATACAATTGGTCCTTAACACATATTTATTGGATGAATGAAATAACTATTTTCCTATTCTAAGACAATCACTTTGTGAGGCTGTATAATCATTCTATTCACTGCTCAAAACGTTTTTAAAAGACGTTTTTTAGCTGGGCGTGGCGCACGCTTGTAATACCAGTACTTGGGAAGCTGGAACAGAAGGATTGTAGGTTTGAGGACAGCCTTAGCAAATAGTGAGACTCTCATCAACCTAGCAAGACCCACTTTCCAAATAAAATCAGGCTGAGGGTGTAGCTAAAAGGTAGAATGCCTCTGGGTTCAATCCCCAGTACCACACACACACATATGTGCGCGTGCGCGCGTGCACACACACACACACATAAATAAAAGTTCTTTTTCAGAATTACCACTAAAGCAAAGGTTCTCTCCATGGATAGAAAAGAACACATCAGAGAAATAAATTACATCTTTGTTTTCAATAACTTCTAATTGAAATTTAGCATCTTCTTCAATTATAAATATAGGCAATAACCCGCAATAGTGTTAACTTGTGACTTTGCCACCGATTTAAATTACAGATACTTTCAGATCACATTAGTTATTGCAAAATATTAAACCTGCATTGCTACCTCAAAGTTGCAGGAATATTTGGTCCTACCATCACATCTTATTTAATGCATTAATAAAAAACCCATTCGGAGACTGAGACCGGAGGATCTGGGTTTGAGGCCAGCCTCAGCTACCCAGTGAGGCACTCCGCAACTTAGTGAGACCCAGTTTCAAAATAAAGAATAAGAAATAGGGCTGGGGGTATAGCTCGGAGGTAGAACACCCCTGAGTTCAATCCCTAGTACCACAAAAAACAAACAAACAAACAAACAAAAAACCCCATACATTACTGTTCTAAATTTGCTTTTTAAAATATTCTTATAACCGTACTTCAATATAATTGATTTCTTTTGTAATCATATATATGTATATATAAATTTTATTTTACGTAATTTCAGATATTCTGAGAATGGGTCCATAGGCTTCTCATGAAAGGTGTCCATGTCACAAATATGGGTAAGGACTCCTGCTCTAGAGTCTATAGGACATTTTATGAAGATACTAAATAATATAGAATCTTTTCTTTCTTTCTTTCTTTCTTTTTTTTTTTCTGTGTGTGTGTTATCAGGGATTAAAGCTGGGGGAATTCTACCTCTAAGCTACACCCCCTACCCTATTTTATATCTTAATTTGAAACAGGGTCTCACTAAAGTTGCTTAGGGCCTCACTAATTTGCTGAGGCTATCCTTGAGCCTGCAATCCTCCTGTCTCAGCCTCCCAAGTACTGGGATTATAGGTGTGCACCATTACATTTGGCTTTATTTTATTTTATTTTCGGTTTCAGTGGTGGGGATTGAACCCAGGGCATTCTACTGTCCCGCTATACCCCCTGCCCTATTTTATTTTTTATTTTGAAACAGGGTCTCACTAAGTTGCTAAGAGCCTTACTAAATTGCTGAGGCTGACCTTGAACTTGTGATCCCTCGTCTCAGACTCCCAAGTATGAGGATTACAGTTGAACACAATCACATCAGGCTAGAATCTTTTCTGTTGTTGTTCTAAATGCCATACAAATGCATTCTAAATGCATTCAAAGTTTTAACCCATTTGTCAATAGCTCACAGTCCCTCTTGGTGGCCCTACTCCCTGTCAAGGCTAAAAGGAGAGTGAAGAGGTTGGATTCTGGTTTAGTAACTTGTTAGCTGCAACACAGAAGAACAAAGGCTCAAAGGGCGATTTGACCCATTTCACTTTTCTCACTGTTAAACTCTGCAGTATGGATGACAGCTTCTAAACACGTCACTTCATAATTAAGCAGTGTGGTTAATGAAACAGGAAAAGCAAACATCATTGGAACAGAATAAAGCGTTCCAAAATGAAACCACAAACTGAGAAAAAAGCTTGTAACAAGTTAAAAGAAAATTTAACATACTATAATTAAGTTCTTGAGGGGTAGGGAAGGCAATCTTTAAAAAGACACTAAAGAGCCAGGCATGGTGGCACATGCCTATAATCCCAGTACTTGAGAGGGTGAGACAGGAAGATGGCAGGTTCAAGGACGGCCTCCACAAGTGGTGAGACTCTCATCAATCTAGCGAGACCCTGTTTCAAAATAAAAATAAAATAGGGCTGGGGATGTAGCTTGGAGGTAGAATCCCCTGGGTTTCCTGAGTTCAATCCCCAGTTACACAGACACAGACCACTACCACCACCAACACCACCACCAACAACAAAACACTAAAAGCCAGGCATAGTGGTGCACACTTGTAATCCTGGTACTTGGGAGGCTGAGACAGGAAGATTGCAGGTTTTTAGGCAGAATAATGAGTCCCTCCACAACTTAGTGAGACCCTGTTTCAAAATAAAATAATAAAATAGGCTGGGAAAGTAGTTCAGAGGTAGAATGTCCCTGGGTTCCATCCCTAGCATCACACACACACACACACATCTGTTAGTGATGTCAGAGTTCTACTAATTGATTTTTTTAATCCTTAATTATTATTGTGATAAGCTTGAGACTCCAGTTATTTCTGGAAAATAGGTTTGTTAAACTGAGTAGGCTGCCTTGCTCTTTCCTCTTGTCATCAGGAGACCATACTGTCTCTCCAGCACTAACCTACACTTTCCACCCTTGCTTTTGGCTTTGCTGTTTTTGCTTCCTGGTATTTAGCAGATGTAGGGTGTGTCTGCCTGTTAGCCCTGAACAACACCCCTCTATACAATGGAAGCTACACTGCACTTGGAGCTCATTGAAAAATGATTGAGAGAGAGGAGAGAAAGGGAGTGTTTGCTCAAAACATTGAGAGGCCAAATATAGGAACTTCATCCGAGTAATGAAAAAGAAAGCCTGGGCTGTGTTTTTTCCATTTCAGAATTGAGCCTCCCTCCCCTCTCCTCCTCGTGCTAGGGAGTAAACCCTATGCTGCTTCCCTGACCTTGTTTCTCAATAGCGAAGAGATTCTTGCCTTTGCAAATGGCAAATGTATGCTAATTGGTTCACATTAGCAATGACTATATATATATATATATATATATATATATATATATATATATGTATATATATATATATAAAAATATGTAGTATATATAGCCCTCTATATCTGCAGGCTCCACATCTACGTGTTCAATCAACTGTGGATCAAAAATATTTGGAAAAACATTGTGTCAGTACCAAACACATACTAAACAATACAGATAACAGTACAATACAAATTGAATACAAGTAGAGTAACAATGCAATTCCCTAAACAACACAGAATAACAATTATTTGCTCAGCACTTACATTGTATTAGGTATTATTTACTAGAATTATAAGTAATCTAAGAGATGATTTAGAGTATACAGGAGGGTCTACATAGGTTATTTGCCACTTATACTATTTTATATTAGGGACTTGAGCAGCTTCAGGGTCCTGGAACCAATTCCCTATGGATACCGAGGGATGACTGTACATTAAATATATGTAATAATATTATTAACATTTAATATGAATTAGCATAATCAAACTAATTATAATATAATTAAATGTGCATTTAATTATATTATATTAATATTTAATGTAAGAACACAGGCAGGCATTAGCGGTTGGTTTCCGATGGATTTCAGACCTGCTGTGACCCTAGGAAGGAATTCTTCCTTTTGGGGCCTCTGCTCTGTGAACTTACAACCCAAAGGCTCTGCAACTGGTCTAGTAGCAGGAGGAATCTCTTTCACAGAGGTCATTTTGCATGAGGAGGAGCCAAAGACTTTAAAAGTATTTCCCACGCATCATCTGCAAGGCATTATGATGACTGCTCTTAGAAAGATCTGTGTCTACTTTCATGGTTTCCTCCAGCCTGAGGCACCCCCTGGGTGGGGAAAAAAGGAAGGTACTATGACTTTGTTGGGAGCTGTTAGTTCAGCCTGAAGGTAGACAGAATTGAAAGCCTATAAGCAGGATTTAGCCGGAGGGTCTGGATGACTGCATTACCACCTCCCTAAATAGGACCTATCTGGGGGAGAGGGCAGGGACTGGAGGTGGAGGAAGGGATTGTCCAATCTGCTGACCACTCAACCACCCTGTTTTCACACCATGGTCCCTGTCCCATCTCTGGTTCTTATTTTTTAAAGCAGAAGTTTCAAACAGTGCAATCCTCTGTCCTCTGAGGTTTGGATTTAAACCACTGAAAATTTGGGGAGTGAAAGCAGTGTATGATCCTGAGATGAGTAAGAGCCCAACCTCAGGCCCAGGCTGCAGGCAGGGACTTTTGCTGTGGTCATTAATGCTGGTCAGAAGGAAGCCTCTAATCAGAAGGCTCAAGACAGATGGGGAAAGCCAGGCATGGTGGCGCATGCTTGTAATCCCAGAATTTGGGAGGCTGAGACCGGAGGATATGGGTTCGAGGCCAGCCTCAGCTGCTTAGTGAGGCCCTCCGCAACTTAGTGAGACCCTGTTTCAAAATAAAGAATAAAAAATAGGGCGGGGGTATAGCTCGGAGGTAGAGTGCCCCTGAGTTCAATCCCCAGTACCACAAAAAAAAAAAAAAAAAAAAAAAAAAAAAGACAGATGGGGATCTCGTCCAGAGAGATGCTATTAGGGAGCCTATCCCTATAGCATTGTCTACGGCCAGCTGGCTTCCTTGAAAGTGGTGTGGAATGGCACCTTGTGTATATGCATTTTTAGTGTTATTAGACATTTTTAGGTGACCAGACCTTGAAGTGCAGCCAAACCAAACACATATTTATAAAACAATTCCATAAAAATACTCCCAACAACAACAACAACAGGTATTTATGTTGGTTTTGAGAAGCTTGTTAAATAAATCTGGCTGACTAATGAAAATCAGTATTGCTGACCCTCAATTACTCTGGGGCAGCTCTGTCACATGAACCCACTCTCCCCTTAAGAACTCTGCTCAGGAGCAGGGATTGTCTCTTTAGAAACCTTTCACAATATTGACTTTGTGACAAGAAGGAAACAACAATCATAGTAGCTGGGATTAATAACATGGCTTTTGGAGTAGGTATCCTGGAACTTCTCTCTCTCTCTCTCTCTCTCTCTCTCTCTCTCTCTCTCTCTCTCTCTGTCCTCTTTTGTTCAGAGGGAACACATCTGGAGCCATCATTTGTCATCTAAGATTCAGGGACTTGAAAAGACAGAAGAGAGCATTCTTTTTTTCCCTCAATGTCCAGAGGAAATGATGACATTTCAGACATATGATTAATGCTTAAGTATTTAATGTTATTAAAGCCTTCCCTGTTAGAAGCTACTCACAACCATATATTTCTGCCTGAGGATTAATAAGACACAGGCTTCCCTGTCAAGGTAGGAAGGCAAAAATGTGCTCCATTTCCTCCTTGACAAGAGGAAGTGCGATGATTCAGGAAAGCCCCTAGTGCACACACACACACACACACACACACACACACACACACACACACGCAAAGTGACTGCCGCTGGCTGGAGAGGAAGACTCACCTCATTGTCCTGGTGATTGATCTCACTGGAGTTGGACTGCTGCAGCAGGACGGTCAGGAGCCTGGAAGGAAAGACAGAAGGGGCTCAGCAGAACTGTCACTCAGCTCTTAGAACTGGTATAGAACACAACATTAGATATCCAGCCAGTTGAAGGCCCCCGAATGAAGATGATGCCCGTTTCCATTTATCTGAGAAAACAGATCCTTGGAAAAGTGGCCAGCTCGATAAGTAAGAGGGCACCTGTTAGGAATCAACCCCTCCATCTTCTCCCACCTTCTCATCATCTTAGTGCTCCTGGAGGGGCCGAGGGGGGATGGAGTAAGTGAGAATTAGTGAGAATAAAGAATTCCCTAGGCTCATCTTATGTCACCTATGCAAGACTTCAAAAACCCCAATCACCTTGTGCTAATTCTTTTTTCATTTCATATAAACTTATACAGTGCTTTCAGACTGCTTCATTCTGTCATGAGAGCAGAGGTGATGTGGAGAAGGGTCCCAAGTTGTTCTCAGAGTGAGGGGGGAATGCAACTCAGGACCAGTGGGGTCCTTGGCCTATGGGATGGAAAGGAATTTCAGCACAACCCAGTCAGAAGCATAGACAGAGATTTATTTGGGAAAGCAAGGAGCACACATTCTGGGGAGAATGAGGGCTATCTCTAGAGAGGGAGATGCATTTAGGAGGTTTCTAGCTCTTGTTTTAAAGGAAACCTGGTGAAAGGTGAGCATGGAAGGTATGTAAGGATAACCTCAGTGATGGTCTGATCATTTTCAGCATCCTTAGGCTGATGTGGTATCCATTATCTAGTCAACAGATATGGCTGGGAAGCTCCCTAAATTATAGGTTTCTCAAGATATTGTATCTCTCCTGCTTAAGCTACTCATTGGGGGGTTTAGTTAACACTGTACAAGGTAATTGTCATAAGTAAGTGAATTTTTGTTAATTTTAAGATTTACAGATTTCCCAGCAATTTGGGAATGATTGGTCTGGGAGAGAGACTGGCTTGAGGAGTGGCCGGCCTGGAAAAGTATGTGTAACTTTTGGACTAAAATTTTATTTCCTTCTCCTTTTTTTTTTTTTTTTGGCAGAGGGGAGGTACTAGAGATTGAACCCAGGGGCATTCTATCTCTAAGCTTCACCCCCAGCCCTATTTTATTTTTTGTTTCCATCTGAAAACACTAAGTTGTGGAGGGTGTCAGGTTGCTGAGGCTGGCTGTGAACATGTGATCCTACTGTCTCAGTCTCCCAAGTTCTAGGATTACAAGTGTGTGCCACCATGCCTGGCTTTTCTGTCTCCTTTCTACCTATTTCTTCTATTCTACCTTAATTCAAGGTACATATGACATGTCTTTTAAATGAATAGATTATATAGCAAGTAGTTAGCATTCACAAATTTTCCCATTCTTTATAAAAATGTACAAATATCTAAATATGAGATGTAGCCAGGGTGAAACAATGATCAATGATTCTCAAGTTCAAGCTCTTACCCCACTTCACTAAGTTGACTGCGGTCAACACTCTGAGAGAGAGAGGCAGTTGGGCACCATGCTTGGGGGGCAGCCTCTTGAGCCAGGCTGCCTGGGTTCACATCCCAGCCCCGCCACTTCCCAGCTCCGTGACCTCAGGCAGGCTACTTAATCTCTCTTTGCCTCGGTTTCCTCTTCTGTGACATGGGGGTGATAAGTACCCATCTCATCATTCAGTGTGAGGATTAAATGAGTTAATGTGTATGATGCATCTAAAGCATCCCTGGAATGCAATGACTTATTTCTAGCACTCTGAACCCTAGAAATTTGAGCCTTGGAGAATCACCAGGGGAGATTTTTTAAAACCACAGATAGCTGAACTCAACACTCAGGGTTTCTAACTCTGTAGGTCTGTGAGAAGCCTGGCTTCTACAGTTTAGAAAAGCTATTCAAGAGATCCTGGTTAAAAGCCAGGTTTGGAAACCATAGAGAAAGGTGCTGAGGGAGTTAATCAATGGAGACCAGCAAGAGGATAAAGAATGGGCTGGCAGTGAGGGAAAGTCAAAATTATCTTTGGAAGGTTTATTTGCACAGTAAAATTGTTTTAAAGTCCCCAATCCCATTTTCATTGTCTCTCAGTTTAGATGACATCGAAAACCCAGCCTGTTCAGTTGCTACTTACAGTAGAAGAAAAGGCAAGTGGAACCTTGCCTTAGTAGTAAATACCATACAAGAAGAACTTAAATAGGGTTATTTGCTGTGTAGGTACAACTGCCAGTAAGCCTCTGGCTGAAATCTAGTCTAATCCCTGTCTTCTGCGGTGCCAGGCTGCTGGTGAGATTTCATTCTGGCCTCCCAGCTGTGTGACCTCTCTGAGCCTCTGTGGCCTCATGTGTGGAGCAGAGGTAGGGACAGTAGAGGTATGGAGGGTAAAAGGATACCTGCAGATGGGAAGGTCCAGGCACCTAGACTTCAAAGGAACTCTGCCTGTGGCTGTAAGCTGTATGTCTCTCTCATAGATACTGAGTTCTAGAGTCATCCCCCATCTGGGAGGAAGATGCTGTTGTAAAAATAATTGCATTTTAGTCTACACTGTTTTTGTCTTGTAATTATTTCACCACTGGATTTAGTTTCTCTATGGCTGCTTTATTGATGTGGGCAGGGCTGAACTGGTGACTATCTCCTCTGTGTGTGTCTCTGTCTATTAGAGGCAATTGTTTAATCTCCAGGGCCCACTTGGTCTGAAGTGCAGGAGGATATTGGGAGGGGAAGGCTGTGGGGAGGGGGGAGCTGTGGTCCAGGGTGGTAATCCTCAGCCCTGAGCAGATAGAACTCATCTTTGGCCAGACAGGATCTTCTGGGGCTGACAGTGATCTCGCTGAGGGAAGTAGGGCTCTGAGCAGACTAGAATGGGGGTGGGCAGAGCAAGACCTCTTGCCACATCCTGGGTGGGGCTGTGAAGTTTGTGGGATGAACCCTGTACCTGGATGTGTCTCTTTTTACCCCTTATATTCTGTCCTCCACCCTGCAGTGCCCTGCTCTGAGGCTGACCTGGAAGGAAGGCATCGAGCAGGTCCTCTCGCCCTCTGACTTCCTATGGGGTTTGGCCAGTGGGAGCACCAGTGGGAGGAGGGAGGAAGCCAACTACTTACTGGAATAGTTGCCTTCCTCTACTGAAGGCTTCTCCTAGTCCCAGCTCCCACCACAGCTCTCAGAGGGTCCAATAACAGATCCTTTCCTTGTCCCTTTTGGTCTAGGGTCAGTGACATTATCTTGCTCTTTTAGGGGAGGTGGGGTGTTACATTATTGTTGGTTAATATTAAATAGTCTTTCATTAGACTTTCTTCCATTGCCTCTTTTTTTGATATCTCTTTTCTTCCCGCCATGACCCTAATGGATGTACAACAATCTGTACTGCCTGACTCCATTTGGTTTCTAAGACTTGTTGATTTTCAAAGCTGGCTATAAATTTACAGATAAAGAATCAATCTCTCTTCTCTCTCTCTTCTCCCCCCTCCTCATTTTATGAAAACAAAGAACCTGAGTCCCACTTTCTTGCTTTCTTAGACCACCACACAATGCCTTGATGATCTAGCCTGAACTAAAAGACAAGTCTGGTTTTCAGCGTGGTGTTTCCTTGATATTCTGTGGTATAGAAGTAATCTACAAGATACTTGTCCACACCTTCTCAATTAACAGACAACTTATAGGCTTCTTTCTCTTGTTTTCCCAGACCTCCCATTTTGTGCAAGGAGGATTTCTGCCCATAGCCCTTGTAAGCACCAGTTCAAATTCCACCTGCTCTTGGATCTCCCAGGCATCAACATAAGGATCCCACTCCCCCTCATCCCGGGACAGCAGGCCTGGATCCTCAGCAGGAGACATCCCAGCCATGGGGCAGTGTGTGAGTGACAAGCATAGAGGTGCAGCCAGCCCAGCCTGCTCCCTGCCTCCTATCCACCAGCAGGGCCTTGGGCAGGCTACAAAATTCTCAGAGTCTACATCTTCTTATCTGTGAAATGGAGAGAATAATAATACCCAGTTCCTAAAGATTTGCTATGACTTTGAGTCAATACATACAAAACACTTAGACTAGCTTTTGTGTGCCACCCTTGGTACTATATAATGATTACTATTTTTGGAAGCTCCCAACCTCTCTTTTCTGGGTCTCCCCTGATCACCATTAGAGAAGGAAAGAGAGTGTGAGAGGAGAGAGAGAGAGAGAGAGAGAGAGAGAGAGAGAGAGAGAGAGAGAGAGAGAGAGAGAGAGAGCTGCTAGAAGCAACCTGGGAGTGACTTATTTCTGTAAACTTTTCTGTTTTGTTAACCCTGAGCTCTCAGCTCTGTCCTAGTGGCCCACTGGTGGTGGGGAAAAATGGCCCCAAGCCAGCCTTCTCCTTTTCCTGTCCCTGCAGCTGCCTGGATGTGAGTGTGCTGTAGTGAAATGTCTGCCCCACGTTAGAGCACAACACATGGTTAACTAGAGAACAGGACCCCAAGGAGATGATTTCCTTCCTCCTCGTGGCTGTAGTCAAGAGTGATGAAAAGAGGCAAAGCTGCTGGTGCTAAGGCAGAGGTGGGGGTGGGGGGCTGGGGACCTGCTTGTAACCATAGAAACCACAAAAGGCCTTCAGAGAGCCCCATGGCTGCTTTCAGAGGAAATTGCCGTTTGCCTTCCAACACTAGCATGTGCAGTGTTGTACAAACACAAGTCTGTTCTTCTTGGAGCTCTGTCTTCATGACCATATCCTCTCTCACACATGGGTGCCCTCTATATGTCCTGATCAAGGGAGCCAGAGCGGCCCTGGGGAGCCAAAAGGGAGAAGACTTGGACCTGCTGAGAAGCAGAGGGTTCAAAGCACAAAGAAGACTCCTGAGGTGAAACTTGTGCTCCTTTGCTTTTATGGACCCAACATGCCCTCGTGTCATAATTATAAACCGCATATCCCTGCATCTGCTTCAATCCTGGCTGCACTGGTGTTTAACTAAGGATGAGGATTAGAACTGATTGCTTCTCGAGAGAGTTGTTTCCATCAGAGAACCCAAATCCCTCTGCAGGCAAAGGGCTCACCCAAGTGTCTCCTTGGCTTGTTTATAAGCAGCTTCAGTTTGAGGCTTCTCTCCAAATATTGCCAGGGAGCACCAAGTGGGAGGAGCTTGTTGTTTGGAAACCTGAGGGTCAGCAGATTTGAAAACCAGGATAAACACTTTTGTACAAGGAAACCATGTGGTCTGTACATCTCATCTTGCCTACTATTAGGAGAAAAATACAGATGTATCTACACTAACAAAGGCAGCAAAGGGAGGTGTGGGGGAGTTGAATGGTGGCCATCATCATCATAATCATCTTCAATATTTTCACTTTTTTTTTTTGTGGTACTGGGTATTGAACTCAGGGGCATTCTACCTCCTAGCTATACCCCAAGCCCCATTTTTTATTCTTTATTTTGAAACAGGGTCTCATTAAGTTGTGTAGGGCCTAACTATATAGCTGAGGCTGGCCACGGTAATTCTCCTGTCTCAGCTTCCCAAGTACTAGGATTATAAGCATGTGCCACCACACCTGGCTTTCACCATACTTTCTCAACACGGAAAATGTACTACATTCAGTAGTTTTTGTAAGTTTTTCTCATTTACTTCTGACTACTTTTCTATATGCTAAGTACTACATTCTCCCTACTTTCTAGAAAGAAAGCAAGCTGGCCCTTGACATATTGACTCTTCCAGGATAAAATGATTGGTAAGAGATAGAGTTCACTTAAAATTCCATCTGCCTCCTAGCTACCCTTGACATCAACCCAACAAGGATTCTTGGTGACTTTCAGTTACATGGAGTAAAACAAGATAAGAGAAGAAACTGGACAAGAGAAGAATAATGAAGATGTGATCTATAGTCGTACACATATGTCAGAAGTGGGATTCAAGTTGAGTTTTAAATTTTCTAAGTATATAAGGAGATAAACACAGTGTCCTTATAATAAAATAATTTCTTAGGAGGAGTAGAGTAATTCCTCTTTTAGCAGAAAATTTTCCTGTTTTGTTTTTGTGTAGAATTTTTTAGATGCCATAATGCCTAAAATATGTCCTGACAGTGAGCCAGTAAGTTTTGTAAGGCTGTTTCTTATAAGGCCTCTCAGCGTAGGCCAAGGGCTTATTGTTAGAATATGGCCATTATATTATTCTACGAGGTTCACAATAATGGGTCCCAGGAGCACAGCAGACCCATTGGGCAGGTTATCTTCACACATGCAGCCGGTAGGCAAGTAATTAGCTTCCTTGTGCTTCAGTTTCCTTAGTGGAAATGGGGATAGAAATGTTGCCTACTGCATACAGGAGTGGTAAAGGTTAAATGAAGCAGAACATGGAAAGTGCTGGAACTTTGTTCAGGGAATGGTAATAACCAATGCGATCTCCTCCTTATCATTGTCATCATCATTTTAAGTTAAGTGCAGACCTACCTACATGCTTTAGCAGTCAGCCAAGTTGGCCTAAGGTTGTGTCTACTTAGGAAAACTGAGTAGTCAAGCAGGTTCCTCATGGCCTAATGGAAGGTCTCCGCCTTCCCCATTATGGTTGTAGAATTAGGAAATACCTACAAGCCAGACAAGTTCTTTGTTTCTCAGGAAAAAATTCTTTTTTTTTTTTTTGTATGGCATGGGGCTTGAGCCCAGGAGCATTCTACCTCCGAGCTATACCTCCAGCCCTATTTTATTTTTATTTGGAAACAGGGTCTTACTAGGTTGACACAAGTCTCACTACTTGTGAGGCTGTCGTCAAACCTGCAATCCTGCTGTCTTAACCTCCCAAGTACTGGGATTACATGCGTGTGCCACCACACCCAGCTCTCAGGAAACAATTATAAGTTTATACTGATGCACAAATGGAGAACTGCAGCCCAGCTCTGCAGAGCATGGCTCAGTTCTGCTTTAATGCAAATGTTATTTAATGCAAACATTATTAAACTTTGCCATGGTCATAAGATTTCTCAATAAAACAACTATAAAATATTTAATTTTTAGCAACGTGATTCTGTAGGGAATCATGTAAGGTAATCTGGTTTCCAAATATTCTGTAGGTAATTAAACTAGTTGATTTGCTATAGGGGTTGTTAGAATTTAACCCAATTAAATTTGGACTACATTTATTAGAAATAAAAATTTTGGTTGTGGAATAGTTAACCTCAACTTTTGGGTTTTATTAATTAAAGCAGCTAGTAGTATCATAACTAAAGCAGGATTTTATCTTTCAAAATCATGTCCACTTAGGACAATATAGCCATTTCATCAGCACACAGAAGGATGCATATTTTTCTGGTTTCAACTCATTCAAGGGTGGTGGGACATTAAGTACAATTTTGAGAGAAGAAGCCACAACTCTGCTTTCTCAGTGACAGCAATGTAATTTAGATACTAGAGTATCCAGGGGCACTGCTGAACACAAAAAGAAACAGACATACAAGTCCACAAAAGAGGAAGTACGCTTAGATTGGTTTTCAGTTTATTATTTCGGTGATTGTGAACCTGATTGAGTGGCCTACTTGACTTTGAATGGAATTTTAACTGATAAGGCTTAATTCACTTCTCAGGTGCAACGAGTCCATGGCAAAGACAACTAGCTTCTCTCTCTCTCTCTCTCTCTCTCTCTCTCTCTCTCTCTCTCGTAGTACAAAAAAAAAAAAAAAACTTAAAATGATGATGACAATGATAAGGAGGAGACCCACATTGGTTATTATCATGCCCTGAACAAAGTTCCAGCACTTTTCATGTTCTGCTTCATTTAACCTTTACCACTACAAAAAACCCAGGGGCATTCTACCTCTGAACTACACCCCCAGCCCTATGTGTGCCACCACTTCCAGCTGATGACCAGCTTTTCACCAATACTCATGCCCCTTTTCATAGATGAGAATCACCAGTGGGAAGTAGATTCCTGGTTAGGGACTGTATTCCCTGGAGCTCATTATACCCAGATGTGTTCGAATGACTGTCCTTAGTGGAATGTGAAATGAGGCATGACATTCGTAGGTTGAGGTTCTGCAGAAATGAGTGTGCTTCTCTCTATTCCTTTCTTACTGCAGGCCCAGTGAAGGGTAGTCTTTGATCCTAGAGGATGATGGAGACATCCACCATCTGGGACCATATATCCTGGACTGTTCCATGTCAGAAAAATCAATTTTTATTGAGGTGTTAAAACATCGAAGGTGTGAGCTTTATTTGTTTCAACAGCTCTTTTTTCAGAATCAGTAGTTTCAATCTGACTTTTCTAAGTGAGGCAGATAAAGGCAAAATACAGTAAATCAAGGCAGAATGATCTTAAAAGTTAGGCTTTAAACTTATTTTTCTAAAGACTACTCTTGGAAAAACAGTATAATTTTGTGACTAAATCTTTGTTGTAGATTGTCTCTTAAAGTCATTCCTGTTTCTTTTTCACCCCAATTTATCAAAAGGAAGTCATCTCCTTACGTATGATGTTTATTGATTGTTAACCGTCTGCGCTTGCTGTTTTTCCTGTAAATTTCCTTGCTTTGTTGGGTTCTGGGTAAATCCTAGTTTTCTGTTATTTCTGGATGTAGTCCAAGAAAATAATAAGAGGCAAGCCACAGAAAGAGTACTAGAATTTCCCAACCCTTTAACTATATTGTAAAAAAAAAAAAGAAAAGAAAAGAAAAATGATTGCAATGAAGAAATCTTGTTATCCCCCAGCCTGGAAGATTATGGCATTGTTCCTGCAGCTCCACAGAGTTTTAGGCTTTAGTTACGGCCTTGGGTGTAGAAGGAGAGGCACACAGAATACATTCCCTGAGGTGCTGGCCTGAGTCCTAGGACTGGGGAATGCTAAATTCCTGTCTGAAGCCTGTTCTCCACAGCAGAGGTGACGGAAGAGCCCACAGTTTTACTCTCTGTAGTAGGAAATGCTGTTACCAGTTGTTGCAAGGGGCTTTCAAGAGAACGGGGACAAGCAGCCGACTAGACACAGAGGAATGAGGAAACTACCCTGTCGGGGCGAAATTTTTTCCTTGGTTGCTCAATTGTCTCACAAACACGACCTTCTCAATCATCCACTCTCTTTGAATGCCTTCCTTCATAGGGCCTCCAGGAGTGTACACTCCTGGTTTTCCATCAACCCCCTGGCCTCCCTTCTTCCCTCGGGCTCCTCAGCCTCCTCCAGACTCCTGGACATAGGCCAGATCTTGGGTTTAGACATTAACCTTTCTGCCCAGGCATGACTCCTTTGCCCTGTTTGATTTCTTCAAAGCACATTTCATTATTAGAAATCATCTCATTCCTTTGTTTACAGTGTGCCTCTTAACTCTTTCATTAGAATGTCCGTTCTGGGAAGTCAGAGACTCTGCCATCCACACTATGGAACTGTCAGGGACTAGAATGTTGTTTGGGTCATAGTAAGCACTCAACAAATAGTTATTGAATTAATAATTGACTGACTAACCAAAGGAATAGATACACCAATTTCAGTGTTGATGAATAGCATTTCCTCTTAAATCCAAGACTAGGAGGAAAAAGTTTTCATCAAAGTAGAAGGGGATGAGATTAGAATTTAAATTTATTCCACAGTGTTTTGTGTGGCCCTGTATACTACAACTTAAAAAAAAAAAAAGATTTTGTTTTTATCAGCTACAGAGAGTGGGATTCGATGACCTTCTAATGCAAATTGCCTGACTTCTACCTTCCCAGTGATGTGAACACTGCTGCTTACCTCACGTCGGGCTCGGCAGTGGCAGCGTGAAGTGGCAGGCGGCCATTTTTATCTGGGATGTTGTGCTTGGCACCATTTCTGAGCAGACTCACACAGCCTTCCAGCCAACCCTGAAACACAGGAGCAACCACATTGTTACATAACACGAACTCACGTAACACAGTCTAACACGCTTTCTCACCTCCCACCCCCTTTGCTTTGGTTAAAAGCATATTTTATTTGACTTGAAGTAGTTAAGGACCACAACTCCAGCTTGGACACATCTACAGAGTGCTGAAGGTCTTTATGGGCAAATTCCCAAGTTTTCTGTGGCAACCTTACCCCATCAGATGCATACTCACTCTAGATTCTCTCTGCTGCCTCTCCCTCCCCATTTCCAGAACCACTCAATGGTATTCCACTGATAAGCTTGGACTGTACCCGTTCCTAAACCCTAAGGTGGCATGTGACAGGGGCCAGTAACTAGCTCTGGCTTCTCAGTCTGTGGGCTTAGCTCCAAATCAAGCTTAGCAACAGTCTGACTTAAGGTCATGGTCCAATTCTAAAAACTGGACTCCTATACTATTGCTCAGTCCCAGCCTCCATTCTTTGTCCCAGTTCATCTATGTCTGATAAGTAGTCCTTGTTCCTCTATTTCAAGTTCCTTTTCTAGTAGTTGCAAGAATAGCACCTTGCTTATTCTAGTCAGCCCCCCTTCCCAATGGTTGGGACTTTGATGAAGCCTAACTTGAGCTCCACTCCAATGCCTGGGACTTTGATGTGGACAGCTTGGATCACTAAAAGTTGAGTATCACCAGCACCCTCCAAAGGCTCCCCATAGCTGTGTTTACTCACCTGCGAATTCCCCCAAGGAACAGTGTTAATTCCCTGCTGCCTATTATTTGTGTAGACTGAAACCTGACATTACTACATCCTCTGCTTGGCCATTTCCCCACTTTCTCTCCCATTTAAAGGACAGGAGTAATCTGGGGCTAACCCTCTCTCTCTCTGCTTCATACTACTTTATCTGAGTCAACCCTTTGATTACCACGTTTAGCTTGTATGCGGAGGAGACCTTCTATATTCATCTACAACCTCCTGGGTTACTCATCCAATTATAAAGAGACTAATAAATGGATGAAACTATTACTACAAAGAATAATGTGACAGTTTTCTCTTTTGTTCAGAAACAGGTTTCCTGTCTTCCTCCATTCTTGTAAAGGTAAGCTTAAGATTTCCCAATAAGATGGGAAGAATGACTGAAGGTTTCCCCTCTTAATATGACAATATTGGAAACACTGAAAAACAAAATGTTAATAAATACCCGAAGAAGGAGGAAGATAATGATATGAAAGGAACCTTTGGGTTTTAAAAAGTCTGGCAAATATCTGTCAACAAAAGCACACTAAAATTCACAGGTTATGCTACTTAATATAGTTCTATAGCACTGACCAATAAACCTAAACCTTAAGTAGAAGCAAATATTTTTCTGGCATTGTCAGTTTTTGACTCAGAGCTTGCTAATGTATTAAATCTGTTTTTAATTCTTTAAAAACTGCTACATCTGCTAATGTCTAAGTCATTAAATTCTCTGATTAAAAGGGGAAAAATATGATCTGGAAACCCAAAAGAAAAGCTTACCAGGCAAGTTTTAGAGTTTCCCAAGATTTACAGTTTTTGAAAAGCAGACCTTTTGGTAGAGGAAGCTTTGAACCATTTTTTAAAAGTCATTTTGCAACATTTCCTGAAACTGTGTGTATATGTGGTTTTCCTTTTTTTTTTTTTCCCCTCTCTCTTTCAGAAAAAAAAATCAGAAAATCATTGGATATATCTGAAACCCTTGTCATTATTCAGAACCAACAAATGAGTTTTGTACCTACTATGTGCTGGCTGATTCCACATGAATTTCTCCTTCACTTATGATAAACTTTTGTTATTATTTTTACGATGCTTTACAAATGAAAGAAGTCAAAAGAGGTGAAGTGATTTGCCTAAGGTTACATACCTATGATAAGTTTATTTGTACACTAAATTTGGAACTGTGACCGAAACTTAATTTCTAAGTGGCCTTTTGCCAAGTTTCTCTTTAATACTTGAATTTGAATGTTACTGGGAAGAATGGTACAACCCCAGGACACCTCAGAGCCGGGGTGGGGGTGGGGGTGGGGGGGTGGTAGTGGGGGGGGGGTTTGCCTCAGGGAGTCACATAGGGGCCAGGCATAGTTAGAAGGTGATAGCAACTGGTGTCAGGTCTGTTACCTCCCTCACATGCTTCTCAGAATGTGTTCCTAGAAAGAGTTGTCTGCAAAGGTATCAACTTTCTAGGCCCTATGGGTGCCCCTCATAATTCATTGTAGTTGAGAGAAATACTTCTTCCCTGTCCTTGACATAACAGTCCACCCAAAGAAATGTGAAATTCTGCATTTTCAAAGTTTGAAAGAAGTACACTTAAATTTTTTTTTTTTTTTTTTACCATATTCTCTAGGTTAGTGGCAGTCAACTTCAGAAAGTACCTCGGCCCTCTTCCTCCACCCCTTGATCCACATTTTCTCTTTGCTCATCTCAGATGTAAAAAATGTCCTTTAAAGCAATTTTTAGGGCATGTGCTAGAAGGGAAGGGGACACAGAAGGCAGTGTGGGAGCTCAGTTAGCACAAGATCACAGTGCTTTTCAAACTAGAGTGGGGACAAAAAAATGCCAGGGAGGTTTGCTTAACCCACAGACCTCCATCGCCTACCCTAGTCCTGCCCCCAGAGTGTCTAAGGAGGTCTTGGGTAACCCACAAACCTGCATGCATTTGAAACAAGCACTCCAAAGGATAGTAACACAGGAGATCTGTGGACAGCACTTTAAAAATTCTTTCCAGATTTGTCTGTGACACTTAGAGAATGCAAATAGAAAATGAAAATTAAGTTCAGAAGAAAATCTCTGAGAATTGGGCAGAGGCTCATGGCACTCTCTGCCAGGTCATGGCAGGAAGGGGTGGCATGTGGGGCAGGAAGTGTCTTGCTCCAGGGGGGCTGGTCCACAGTGGACCCACCACCGTCCAGGGCAGCAATGAGGGGTGAGGAGATGGTAGTCCTGATGGTTTCTGAGCACCTCACTGGAGAGGAACAGCAATGCCCCCATGTGGTTAGGACTTGCTTGACCCACTCAGAGCAGCCCTTCTGGGATCACAGAGAGGATCTGAGAGGAGAGAGCTCAGGGGTTTTCATTGAGTCTTAACCAAGCTTGTTGTCATGTTGGGAAATACAGAACTGAAATCTGCATGTGAGGACTGCCATCAGTTTCTAACTTGTGCACTGAGTGAATTGAGTCCTGTGCTTAGTGTTGCCCTCTGGAGCCTGGCATATCCCCTACTCCCTACTCCCCTCAGCCTTCCTGCTGTCATCCACGTCCTTCAGCCTGGAGATCCTACTCAACTCATCCTGCCCCGCAGATCTTGACTGGATCTTCAAAGTGTTACCACCTTTCCAGTGTATCTATGGAAGGCCATCTTAGAAATAACCCAGAGTGTGCAGAAACATCCCAAAGGGAATTGTGACATCATTAAGATATAGAAAGGATAGCCCGGCATGGTGGTGCATGCCTGTAATCCCAGTACTTGGAAGGCTAAGATAGGAGGATTTGAGGTTTGAGGAAAGCTTTGGCACTGTAGCGAGACTCAACAGTGTAGTGAGACCTGGGCTCAAAAACAAAAACAAAAATATATAAAAAGGGCTGGGGGTGTAGCTTGGAGGTAGAATGCCCCTGGGGTCAATACCGTGTGTGTGTGTGTGTGTGTGTGTGTGTGTGTGTGTGTGTGTGTGTGGGCATGTGTGTATGTGTATGGAATACATGTATAGAAATATATATATATATATATATGTATAGAAAGAAATATATAACATCTATCTATCTATCCAAAAGAATGCTTCTCTAAGGAGTGATATCACCTCTATCTTAACATTTGAGGACCCCAAATGACTTAAATCCATTAAACAACTCTAAGAAGTAATACAAATGTTGAAGCTGACTGAGGTGGGGCTGCAAGTGTTATTTCTATTATTCAGCGGCATTCATCCAAGAATGCCCTTTTGCAAATGGGACTCCCATAATGACACCCTTAGCTCACCCTGCCCTTTGGCCCCTTTGTCAGACACATGTCCGTACCAGGTAGGTTGCCAGGCATAAACTCGTGCGGCCATAAGCATCCTGCATGTTGATATTGGCTCCCATCTTCAACAGCAGCTTCACTGTGTCCACTTGACGTCCAGAAACCGCATGCATCAAGGGTGTACATCCTAGAATATTAACAGCCTTTAAAAATGTTTGACTTAGGAAATTTATGAGCAGATTTTATTTGCCTGTTCATTTATTTGCTCTTTGTATCACAAACCCAGCTGTTGAATTGTGTGGGACTAAAAAGAGATGAAGATGATCATTGCTACATTTATGTAAATTTTTTCTGCCCCCCCATCTTCTATAATTTTGCAAAAATTGATCGAGTAAAACATTTGGGGCACATAATAAAAATTACTTATCCTTGCCTTGGGGATCAGCATAATTTGGGACCTAAGAGGCGGGTTTCTCCTGACTTGGCTTGAACAATGCAGAATCTGGAAATGTGTTTGGAAAGCAACTCTAGCCAGGCAGACAGGTTTAGCATACTTTCCTTGGAAGTGGTGGGTGGTAGCTTAGTCTTGGGTAGCATGAATTTTTGTTGAAAGGAACCACCTGTACTGAATTCTTCTCTGCTTTCAGAATCAACATAGGCAAAGGCATTTGGTTTTTAAATATGTTTTCTTCCTGAATAAAAATAGAGATGAAATTACATATTTTGATTAACTTTGCAGGGCTGTTAGAACAAGTCAGCCCAGTGAAAGAGAATTCAGGTGTGCCACATTCCTTTCAGGAGAAGAATCCAAACCTCAGACATAATCCCTTGCCCAGCTGAGACTTGTTTAGCTGGCTTTTGACTGGAGATTCATGTTGGCTGTGATTCTTCTCTGAATGAACTGCAAGTTATGGCACTCAGAGATCCTGGGAATGGGTGCATCTCATTTTGCTGTTCTTGCTGAAAGACTGCAGCCAGAAACCCAATTTCTCTCTAAGCCTCTCTCTTCTAAGACTCTTGCAGGCATTTGTGCTGGGTAAAAGTAGCAATGAAATGCAGTGTCTTATAGTAGTCATAAATTTCCTTCTTCCCTCCTTCCCTTGTTCCTGTCAACAAGCAGTAGTTGGAACTACTGGGGAGGTGGAGAGGAGGAAGGACATGTTAAAAAAAGGCAATTTTGAAGCAATTTGTGGATTTCAAATATTTAGCAAATAGAGCTAAAGAACTTCTAGATATTATTTTCATAAAATTACATGCCTTGTCTAGCTAATCAATATCTATCTCGAGATCCTGTCTACATGTAAATTTTCTAAGAAAACACTTCCTTTGACCCTCCACTGTAAAATGGACTCCAGGTTACAGAGTCTTATCATCTTTTATTTTTCTGTAATAGCTCTTTTAATCTTTTGTAATTATGCATTTATTGGGGGGGTTATCATTTATTTAAACATTGTCTCTTCTAAGCTGTAAATTCTAAGGGGAAGGAACCACATCCGTCCTACTCATCACTGTATTCTGAACACTAAACACTGTACCTGGTACCTAGGAGATGTTAAAAACAATTTTGAAATGCATAGATGAATAATTGGTGAACAACATTGCATATTTTAAAATAATCTTACTGAGGTATCTCTGAGATTTAGAGGAGTGATGGAAGATTCATCTCCAAAACGGGTTCCAAAATTTATCTTAAGTAAATATACCTGTCCTTATACATAATACAAAAATAAACGACCCAAAATAGAATAAGAAAACACAACATTGTTGCTTTATATAAAATTAATATAATTTGTTTCTATAAACAAAAGCAATAGGAAAAGTAATAAAAGCAATAGTGATAAAAATATCAGGTACCTTAGAAAAATCAGTCCTAAACTTCATATGGTAAAACAAATGACCCAGAACAGCCAAAGCAATTCTCAGCAATAAGAATCCTGCAAGAAGCATCACAATTCCTGACTTCAAAATATAATACACAACTACAGTAATAAAAACAGCATGGTATTGGCACAAAAACAGACACATAGACCAATGGACAGAATAGAAGATACAAAAACAAATCCACACATAATAGCCAATTGATTTTCAACAAGAGTGCCAAAAACATACATTGATTAATAGATAGCTTTTTCAACAAATGATGTTGGGAAAACTGGTTGTCCGTTTGTACAAAAGTGGAATTAAACACCAACCTCTCACCCTGCACAAGAGTCAACCTAAGATGGATCAAAGACCTGAAAATTGGACCAGAGTCTTTGAAATCAATAGTGGAGGGCATAGGACCAACACTACAACATATAGGCACTGGTAGAAACTTCCTCAATAAGACCCCAAAACTCAGGAAATGAAAACAAGAATACACAAATGGTATGGCATTAAATTTAAAAATTTCTGCTCAGCAAAAGAAACCATCAAGAGTCTAAAGAGAGAGCCTACAGAATGCCTAGAGACTACTACCTAGAATATACAAAGAACTTAAAATACTTCACACTAAAAACAAAACAAACAAAAAACCCCACAACAACAACAAAACAAAACCAAACCCAATCAGGAAATTGGCAATTGAATTAAATAGACATTTCACAAAAGAGGAAATGCAAATGGACAATAAATATATGAAAAGGCACTTTCCCTCTTTAAATGGCCTGCTTTCTCCCTTGAATGTGTACCCTCCACTTTCCTAAATTAACCTCTGTCTTTGTCTTTGACTGGCATGTCTTGAAATTCTTTTCTGCCATGGAAGCATGATGGGTTGATTCTTCATCTCAATCCTGAGTTCCTGAGATAAAGAATCAATCCATCACCCCTTGACATATTTTTGGCACCCAATGTTGGAATTCAGAGACATAGATCTTAGCCTGGTGAAACTGACCTTCTGGGTGCTCAACAACTGAGATTTGAAGAAAAATCAGGAAATAAAAGGTCTAACAAGAGAGCAGTCAATATTTTGGCCCTCTCCCTCCAAAGTTAAATAGGACCCAGGGGAAGATGAGACCTTACTAAGACCCCTGAAACTCTGGTAAGTTATCTGACCTACCAAAACAAGGGAACCACAAAGACCTCAGAACTGGTAGCCACCAGCACATTCTCTGCAAAAAGGAGGGTCACTGAGGAGGGACATGTTCCCTATGCTTCAAGGGGAGCCAAATGGTCAGCAAGACCATGACTCATCCTGGCAGATGGCACAACTAGTAGACAAAAAGCCTACAAATTCCGTAAGAGTAACCCTGAGGAGAGCTTTGACTGACCTTAACAGCTAAAATTTTATAAAAAATTATATTTGTCCAACTACTTGGACTAACTACTTGGTCTTGAATACTTAGCAGGAAAGTATAACCAAAAATAAGTGTGCTGTTCTGGGGTAAAAGAAGAGTCATACTTATAGAGCCATTAAAAACAAAACAAAACAAAACACAAAAAACTCACATAATTTAACTATCTTCTGACTATGGCTCCCCATATAGTGTATATTATAATTTATAATGGTACTTCTACTTTTAGGCTCACAGAAGAAATATGGCACTGATGTCCAAAACTTCTTAGTCTTTATAAGATGCTATACAACAAAATCTGCCCCTCTTGAGCTTTTGCAGGTCCAGAACCACTGGACACCATAAAAGGAAAAATTCCTATTCCTGTAAGGTGGTGGAGGGTTTCTGAGTCCTGTTAAAAGTTGAAAAACTAAGTTTTAAGTTCCCCTACATACTATAAAACAGGAATCTTGCTTCTTTCCACTCTTGTGAAACTTTTTTCTTTTTATTATGGGAATTTCTTTACTAAATGAGGAGCCTTAAAGATACTAGAGGAGTTAATAGGGTCTCCCATAAAGTGGGGAAAAGGATACCTATAAAAAAGATGCTTGGTTTATAGATGGCTCTGCAAAATATATAAAAACAAAATATAGATAGCAGTGGGACATAATATTTATATATAATAAACATATATTTATATTTATCTATAAATCTATCTATCTATTTATTTATTTTGCAGTACTAGGGATTGAACACAGGGGCATGCTACCTCTGAGCTACATCACAGCCCTATATTTTATTCTTTATTTTGAAATAGGGTCTCACTAAGTTTTAGAGGCCCTTACTAAGTAGCTGAGGCTGGCCATGAACCTGCAATCCTCCTGTCTCAGCCTCCCAAGTACTGGGATTACAAGCATGTGCCACCATGCCTACCTACATGATCTTTATAGTGAGCAAATTATTGGTAGTAATGGACAGCACCACAGCAGCCAGTAAGCTAAATTGTATGCTGTGTTTTAGGCTTTGTGCCATGAGGACTTTTCACAATGTCATATATAACCAAATAGGTTGGCTACTTGGCTTCTGGTTTGAAATGATAATCAGTGGATGGTCCAGGGTAAAGACTTGAAAAAACATTGCAGTAATGTATCTGGATTGTTGTACAATGTATTAACATGTCAAATTTTTTTTATGTATATGTCCACTGCAATTGTAATACCATGGACAAGCAGATGAATGGTTTTGTTGACCAAATAACCAGACTTGTGAATGTCGATTCAGAACTCTGGCAATAGGCCTGGCATGATGGGCAAAACAAAAACTTCAGGCACATAGGGAAAAAAAAACACCTATTGATCCTCATATTTCTGGGGCTGTGCTATTCAGTGATGTTAGCTTCTGAAACAACTCAAGTCAATAACTGAGGCCAGTATCTCTGTCTCCTTTAGGTCAGTTAGGATGAGACTTCTGATCTTCATCCCTTGTCAGCATTGAAGAAGTATAGAAGATGGACTTTCGCCCTTCATCAAGGGATGAAGACTAAGGGATCTTTCGCCCTTAAGACTAAGGGATCCAAGTCTCAAAGGGAGTAAATGAAGTAAGAAAGGAAAAATAAAAATAAGAGGTAGAAAGGAGACAAACTGGAAAGGAAAGAAAAACTATAGTTTTAAAATACAGAAACTTCGTAATCTTTATCTTCACTCTACAGGGCCTGTTCTTTATTAGGCAAAAATTTTCTTTTTTTTTTTTTTTTTTTTCGGTACTGGGGATTGAACTCAGGGGCATTCTACCTCCGAGCTATACCCCCAGCCCTATTTTGTATTCTTTATTTTGAAACTGGGTCTCGCTAAGTTTCCGAGTGTCTCACTAGGTAGCTGAGGCTGGCCTCGAACCCGGATCCTCCGGTCTCAGCCTCCCAAATGCTGGGATTACAAGCGTGCGCCACCACGCCTGGCTAGGCAAAAATTTTCGATAGGCTCATACTTTTAATTACAATGGCCCATCTCCCCACCCGAAATTCCTGATATGCTTGGTAAACAAAGGATCCATAAGGAAGGTCTGACACTTGATCAAGCCCAGGCACCACCCAGCCACTCACCAATCAGATGTCAGGAACCTGAGGGTTCTGAGAACAAAACAGACCTTCATCCTTGCTGTGAGCCCCTACCCACCCCCTCACAGAGGTCTCTTATAAAAAAGAACTGTAAAGACCCCAATGGTACTCTCTCCCTTTTGAGGTGGCCCACATTCTCCCTTGAACCTGTATCTCCCACTTTCCTAAATAAACCTCTGTCTTTGTCTCTGAAGAAAAAAATATATATGAAAAAATGTTCAACATCATTAGTAATCAGGGAGATGAAAATCAAAACTACACAGAGATTCCATCTAATCCCAATTAGAATGGCAATCACCAAGAATTCAAACAAGAATAAATGCTGGCAGGGATGTGGGGAAATAAGTCTTTTACATTGGTGGGATTGCAAATTAGTGTAGCCACTTTGGAGATCAGTGTAGAGATTCCTTTAATGTCGGGGGCCTAGTTCCACGGGCTAGACCTCGCCTTTAGATGGCGCCTGGCAGAGTGCCAGAAGCCGCTGCCGGATAAACATTCTAGGGCTGTGCCACGCCAGAGCGCATGCACCAGCACGCCCGACTCGTGGCCGGGCCAGGTGAGAGCTGTATGAGACACCTCGTGGCTTAGACCCGGTGCAGGTATAAAAACCTCCACCTCTCGCATAGAGGGAGCGCGGCTAAGAGCGCGGCTGAAAGAGCTGCTGGGAAAAGGCTGGTTGGGAAGTTGCTGGGCTGGGAAGTTGCTGGGAGAAGTTCTGGGAGGAATTGGTTGGGAAGAAGAAGCGGTTGGGAAGAGGTTGGCCGGGTTGCTGGGGAAGTCCTGGGAAGAAAGTTTGTG
>PVLC010023392.1:0-25723 GCA_004027655.1 Graphiurus murinus
CCTACACAATCATAACAAGGTCACTCAATGAAGTGAACCTTAGGGGGAGGGAGGGGGAGGGAACGGGAATGGGGAGGGAATCGGGGAAGGGGTCAAATGAGAATTGTGTGCAAATATGTTGTTAACAATTTGTACTTAACAAAGATGTACGCTATATTGCACGAATTACTACAATAAAAATTAAAAAATTAAAAATAAATAAATAAATAAATAAATAAATTGCATCTGTACTAAATAAAAAAAAAAAAAAAAAAAAGAAAACGAAGTTAGAGTAGAGAAGGGTGCTCCACAGAGGCCTATCAGATAGAATTGACCAAGGTGCTTTTCAGTCTGTATTTATTCAAGAAATTCAGGAAGCCAGGTAATAGTATCAAAATAAAAATTTTATTTGGAACTCTCACACTAGTGGACAAGGAAGGCAGACTTGCCAAGAAGATTAACGTGTGAGTAGTAAAGAGATTCTCACTGAACTCTCGGTGTATATAATTGATTCCCTGTTGCTTTTATTCTATATTGTTTGCTTGTTTGTGGTGTTTTGTGTTTTGTTTTTCCCCTAGTTTCCCAGTTTAGTCTAATCTTTGTTAACATACAGGACATAAAGTAAGAGAAAGTTTGAATATGCAAATAGATACTAAATCATATCCTAGAATCCTAAGCATGTATAATTAACTCCTGGGCATATTTCAGAGGTTGTGACAAAAAAGGTATATATAGTGTGCTCAAGATGAGAGTTAACTCCCATTTAAGTGGAAAACAACAGTGATCACACCCATTGCTAATGCCTTGCTCTGTCAACTTTTGTTATCAATCCCTGGAAGGTAAAATAATTGAAAAAAGACTTTATCGAAATGACTGAACCATAAAGGAGGTTAGACAAAAGGAAAGGGTGCAGATTATGCATCGCTGCATGAGTCTGGCTCATTCTGCCACTGTCATCTTTTCAGAATCAAGGCTCTTTCTGTTATTTTGTTCACTTTATGGCCATTCTTCCCCACCCTACTCCTATCCTTCTCTTACTCCTTTTTTTTTTCTTTCCTTTTGGCTTCTCCTTTTTTTATCAGTAATCCAATCCCAGTACAAAAATGCCATGAGCGTCAGGTCCTTATACAGAGCACAATGGCTGCACATCCTTGGAGTATTCACTCAGAAACTCTTTTTGCACTAAAAGGCCTTAAGTTTGAAATCTTTATTTTTTACCTGCAAGACATTTCAGCCAACAAAAAGGGATATCTTTCCTTTCCACCTACCATTGTGATGAAACACAATGGAAAGAATGGCAGTGACCACAATGACCAAGATTCACTCATATTTTATTTGAGATTTGGAATAGCACAAACAGCTAAAAGTTTATCTCTGTTACATTCTAAAAGGACTCACAACCTATCCTCAACTATTCATTTTGTAATATGCATTACTACCCAATCAATAGAGTCCATATAAATTAGGCAACATAGATTTGTGAAAACATGTACAATTAATATTCTTATGCCCAAAACTACAAAATAAGTCTATGCCTTGATGAAACTTTAGTTACAAAGTTTGCATAATATTCCTAAATCCACACCAAGATGATCTACTGAATATAAATTTTTCCAGGAAAAGCATAAGTTTTGTATAATAAACATTTCACCCCTGTCAACTCATGATGGACTACATCTGACAACTTTCTTAGTCTGAAGGATATTGCTATAGTTTGAAAGTGGTTTGTTCTCTTCCAAATCCATGTCAGGAGATGGGGTCATTAAGAGGTGATTAGGCCATTGAGAGCAAACAATACCTTTCTCTCTTGAGTGGCTTAATTCTTGTGATAGTGAGTTCTTGCTCTCTGAAAACTCGACTTGTTACCACAAGAGCAGGCTGTTATAAAGTAAGGCGTCCCCTTGTTGTCTGCCCCCTTGTTTTCTGTCCCCTCTGCATGTACTGCTTGCCCTCCTACTTTTCCACCATGAGATGAAACAGCAGGAGATCCTCGACAGAAGCTCTCGCTTGCTCTCAAACTCTGCAGCTTCCAGAACCATGTGCTAAATAAAGCTCTATTCTTAGTTCACCACTCAGTCTCAGGTATCCTGTAAAGAAACATAAAATGGACTAACACACATACAATGACTGTCATCTTAATTAAAGAATATTTTGACACATTTCATTATTTTTTAGCAATGCAATGCCGTTGGTTACCTAAGACAGTAGGGTGAGCATAGGAAATTCAGAGCAGCAGTGAGGCTGTCTTTCCTTGTAAACACAATAACCAAGAGTCATCTCTAGGCCTTGCTTAGGGGAACTGAAGATTGTTGTATAGAGTGATTTTGAATTTATCTTTACACCAATGTAAAGGCAGCAAAAGTGAGCAGGAGAGAAAAAGAAATCCAAGAAACCTGATAACAGGCAGCTTTTCAACCTGATAATCATTGTCCCCATTTATCATTGATGACCTCTAAAATGTGGATGTCCTTCCTTCTCAAATTGAATGGTATCCTTTCTGCATATATGTGAAAGTAAACTTTTTCCAACCCCTTTCTGCTTGCCCAGTATTGCACTGTGGTCCAAGAAATGTTTTTTTCCCACATACCCTTGTGGTACATGTAAAACAAAATTAACTGTCTGAAAAGCACTTAGTTTCATAACTTCCTTGAAAATTCAACACTGTCTTATAATTCTGAACACTTTTAACTTTTTCTCAACACCCTCTAGCCCTATTTCACTTTTTATTTTGAAACAGAATTTCACTAAGTTGCAGAGGATCTCACTAAGTTGCTGAGGTTGGCTTCGAACCTGCAATCCTCCTGTCTTAGCCTCCCAAGTACTGGAATTACACACATGCACCACCACACCTGGCTTAGCTATGTATTTTTAAAGATTGTTTTCCTCATTTATCTTTCTGTAAAACTGTAATCATCTAACAATTTTAAAGACTGAATGCAGAAGAATGAAATTATACATTCCCAATCTGGCTAATAAAACACATTTTGGAAAGACTAAATGACTTCTTCAAGGTCATTTAGACTATAAACCCATTGCCACAAGAACAGAATCATCTTCCCAGAAACTATCCATAAAATTCACTTTCCTAGTCAAGTAATTTTTTTATTTCTTCACAGATTTTATAATAATTGGTTAAGAAAAAAAAAAGAATAAATATTAGATAGAAATATTCCCTAGTCATATTTATCTTATTGCTAGATTTTGAGGTTTAAAAAAAAACTGCATCTGAATAGAACTCTGACTACCACCTGTGCAGCAACCAGCCCGAAGAGCCGCACCTCTGTCTCTGTAGCAATTGACTCAGAATGGTCAGGACTTGTTAGTGATTACCAGCTTCCCTGTATTTGCCCCACCCCCAACTTAGGCACAACCAGAGAAAGCAAACTGTGTTTCTCAAATAATCACATACTGTGCCTAGCTTCTAGGTAGCCCACCTGCAGCTTCCCTGTGTCAACAACTTCTGAGCAGGTAAAAAAAACTTTTTTATATTATCACTATAAAGTGTTTCTGTCTCTGCCTGAGTCTTTGTTAGACACAAGTGATGGTTACTGACTTCACTGCAATTCAAACTCTGAATGACTAGCCTTCACTTGTTTACAGTTGGGGAATGGGTCTTCATTCATTTCCACAGGGTTAAAAGCTTTAAGAAATGTAGATCTTGAAAGTCTATGATAAAATTGGAAAGAATATTTTTACTAAGCAAGTTTTGCCCCGCTTCCAATGCCTAATACAATAAAAAACTTCAAAGGCAAAGTCTCCCAGTTGCATTTTGAGGAAAGCAACTCATGTGTGGACATTCTATCTGAGCACATGCATGGCCTATATGAACATACCGCAGGATGAATTTGCCTCAATAGACTGAGGTCAGGCCAATAAAAAGGATGAAGAAATTGCTAGAGAATCAAACATGCTTTTTAAAAGTACCCAAATTACAGCTAATATAACTGGAATTGAAATGTACCAAAAATGCCTTTAAGCATGGAACAAAGGCCAATAGGAAAAAGACCTCAGCTATTGAGGAAATAAAGGTATCCATCCCTAATGTGGCAGAAGTTGGTGAAATATTCAACTCCTGGAGCAATACAAAGCAAAGAAGGAATCATTTTTAGATAAGAGAACAAAACTAATGGATATTCTCAGCAAGACTAAAAAGCTGTGTTACCGCAATAGTGCAGAGATAATGGTTTCTACCTCTACAATTCCTTTCAATGATTGTTTTGCCAATATACAGTGTAAAGGAAACAAAGACTAATAATTGCTTGTCAGTATTGACGAAGCATGACTGGCATCGTGAGGGAGAAGAGCTGGGGGAAGGTGGATGGCATTTCCTAGCTGTAGCAGATACTGAGAGGCTGTGCTATGGCCACAAGGAAAGAAAGAGAAGGGAGGGGGCATTTGAAGGTCAAGTTAAATGAGCTGTTTACATCTTTCAGTTAACAAAACACATTTCAAAGGCCATGGAATTGAGTCATTGAGGAAATTTTAAAAGGTGCAAAATGATGCAAGAAATAACATTAAGAGAGCTCTGTGTGCCTGGCCCCATTATAAGTGGCTTAGAGAAAGGTTGGCTGTAGAATCTTATAAGCAAAAGCATCCGCCATTAAGTATTTCACTACATGGGGAAAAAAAGCCCTAAAGTCCAATTCCTTAATGATGAGTAATATAAAATACTCGAACAGACTTGCACAACCCAAAAGGGTTTTTTTGTTTGTTTGTTTTTTTTACTCAAGTTCTGCAAAAAGAAAAGGTAAAGTATATAAAAATAGTCGTGTTTCATTTTCAAATAACGTAGCATTAAAGAAGTGGTACCAAAGAACTCAGTGTCTTTAAACACACATAGAATTATAGCTGTATGTCTAGAGATAAAAAACAAAGAGTGGAGCTGAAGGAATTTATAGTGTAGGGAGAGTAAAATTAGATAATCACTAGGGTTGAACATGTAGCCATAGGCTTTGAGTACATCTCTACTCAGGAATGGAAATACCATTTTACCCAGCAAGATCCTGCACATAAATGAAGAGCTAGAACTAGATAGATGCATGGGAATAGCATATATATATGTAACTTATATATACATATATATATATTTATATAACATATATATGTAGTTTAATATCTACATATTTAAATGATTTCCCAAAGGATTGGAAAACAAACTTGTTTTTATATCTTCCCCTGGTAAATAAGATTCCAAACTACCTTCAGTTGAAAACCGCTGTTATTTTTCTCACTAGGGTTTATGTAGGCATGTGGGTGTATTGACAATAATATTCAGATACCTTGACAATGGAAAACAATTAATACTATTTAATTAAGTCATGGCCAGGCTTGTCACACATTAGCTCCACCATTACCCGCCTGCATTTCAGCAGTAAAGTTCATTCAGTTGGTATTTTTTTTCTGGCTCTGCCTCGTTGCTGCTCAGTGAGGCAATGAAAATGTCAGCAGACCCTACCCTTAGTAAACAAATTTGATGCTATATAAATCCATTATTTTGTTTTTGAGTTTAAGCACCACTTCTGTTCAACAACTACCCAGATCTAAGGAAAGTGGGAGTCTGCCACTGTAGATTTCTCTGCCTACAGGGAAATTCAGTGGTAAAGCATAAATAGGACTTTACATTCCTGAAAAGACTCCTCTCATGTAAACGAGAATTCTTTCTGCCCTGGTTTAAAATACAAAGTTTCATCTTGTTTGGTAGCTTCTTGAAATAATTCTAGAAGTACAGTCCAAAAAGCGACATCATATACTTTGTGCCTACAACTTCACATCAGACAATTGGTTACAACATGATTGCAACTCAGATTTGACCATTCTGTACACAAGCCAGTGTCTTTAGTAAACAAGCAAACAAACCCACAGATCTTCTACTGATCTTTTCTTTTGTTTATATCTCCCCCACACCTTTTTGTTATTGTTATTGGTACTGATGCAAGTGTGTGTATTGACAACAATACTCAAATACCTTAAAAATAAAAAATAATAACATTGAATTATTTAATTGAATCAGGGGCACTACACCTCCAAACTACACCCCTAATCCTTTTTATTTTTTATTTTGGAACAGTCTGTCTAAGTTGTTGAGAGTGTCACTAAATTGCCCAGGCTAGCTTTAAACCTGTGATACTCCTGTCTCAGCTTCCTAAGAACTGGGATTACAGGTATGGGCCACCATGCTCAGCATCCCAATTTATGTATTTATTTTTCATCTCTTTATCCTCAACCTTTTTCAAAGATATATCTGTATCTGGCATGTTGTCTCAAATCACATTCATGCTAAAGAATCAAAATCCTTATGCTGCTTTTTATCTTTCAATTAGAATTGACCTTGTTAGCTATCAATAAACCTTTTTCAGTACCCTTTTCTGTCTCCTCCTTTCCACCCAGAATTTAACTGAGGCTCTCTGATGTCTTGTTTGGAATGTTATAAGTGCCTTCAAAAATGACCTTGGTGCTTCCATAGTCTGACTATTGTGAATTGTACAGCTATAAACATAGATACACATGCGTCGGTCTGATAGAAGATGGAGCATAAGAGGGTCTCCAGATGGAAAAGGAGAGACCCTCAATAAACAAAGAAGTTGATTTAACCAAAGGGGATGGACGGGGGAGTGGGGGGGACACCCTAATGTACATCAAGGTTACTCACTAAACTGAACTTTAGAGGGAGGGTGGGCGAGGGAGCGGGGTGGGAATTTGGGGAAGGGGTCAAATGAGAAATGTGGGCACATGTGTCGTTATCAATTTGTACCTAACAAAGAAGTATGCTTACAATGCACGAATAATAAATAAATAAATAAATAAATAAATAAATAAATAAATAAATAAATGAAATGACCTTGGTGTCATTGTGTCTTTCTACTAAGACCCATGACCAATACTATAAATACATTATTTCCTTAAGACCAACATCTGATCATGTTACTTTTTACCTGCAAAATAAAATCAAAATTCTTTACCTACACTAACAAAATCCCCAAGCTACTGTTTTGGTCATTTTCCTTCCCTCCTAAAACATAGACACTAAACTTCAGCCAATATAATCCTTCATATACTAGTCACTGGGTAAACTGGAGGCCGGAAATAGCATGATACTATATGCCTTACTTGAAATAGCTCTCCTTTCTCTCTCACATGGCAAGTCAATATTCACCTCTAAGGTGACTCAGATTTCACCTTTGTTAGGCCTGGATTTCCAAGCAAGAATCATTTTTACCTTCCTCTGAAAAAGATTTTGTCCATGCAGCTACTATAACATTTTCTGAAAATCTAATTTGTACATGCATGCTCCTATTTATAGCACAGATTGTGATCTTCTTAAAAAAGAGGCTTACTGACTTTTGCATTTTCAGGTCCTTGCATCCACCACAAAAGCATGACGGTAAATGCTTACTGAGTTACTGAAATGAATGAGCACTTAGAAGAATTAATTTTAATCTGTGACTACATGCTGGGCACTCATCTTTTCACTGTCTTTAAATGATCACAGAAAAGACTGAGAAGTTCATGCAGAATAAAATAAGTACATTTGCATTTCAGCATAAAAATGAAGTCGACACTGGATATTTGTGAAGATTGTACATAGAATAAACAAGAACTCCTACAATAAATGAAGAGTAACTTAATTCTTATTGTGACATGAATGTATCCTAAAATGTATCCTAACTCAAAACTGAGTGATTTAAGAAGACTATTAGATAAAGGCAATGTCTCTCTCTTCAGGTTTTGATTTGTGTTAGTTCATAGCTGACTATTCTCATATCAGATATGGTATTGTGGTATTATTTTTTTTTGGCTTCCATAACTTATTTATTACTGCTCCAATTAAGTTGTAATTTATGAAATCAGTCAAAAATTTAAGGAGAAATATTATATTTCAGCATGGACTGTTTAAAAAAATCATGAGTCAGTATTTTTGCCTTAATTTACTACAAAATAGTCATTTTCTAAACAATCATGAAACAAAAAACAGGTAGTTTTTGAAATACATATTAATTTACATGTTCTTTTAGATATTCACGAAGAGATGGTATACATAGAAAAAAAGGATGTTACACCAAAAGAAGACTTAGACAAAGACAATGCTCTTCAATGATTTGTCAAGGGTAGGGAAAAGGAAAGGGAGAATAAACAATGAAAATACACTAATATCCAAGAATTTAAGAGCAAGCTGAAAAGCTTACCCCAGGATCCTGGTAGGCCCCACTGGGGAGAATGATTGTATGCTCTTCTATATCTGGAACAAAAAATCTTATAAAGTTTGTTTGCTAAGTTTAACAAAAACTCAGCTTCAATTTTATTTGCTGAAAGTTTAAGTTTGTCATTTCTACTTTTATTACCTTTTATTTTTCCTCTACTCCACATTCCTGTTTCTCCTGTTTCAACATCATGATATTAAATCTAGCAAGATTAAAGTTCTTTATAGGTACCTACAATTTTTTAAACGAAATATTCATTTACTTTCTTATGCAAACTTGTTTTAAGAGATGAGTTAATATAACCATAAGAGTTTTGAATAGAGAATGCATTATTTGAAACATAAATCTAAGGATTCCAAATTATCTGTTCTTCATAACACTGCAATATAGTTTGTAATTCTCTATTAGCACCATACAGTTATCATCTCAGTATCAGCTCCCAAAGGGCTTGAGAAAGTGGCTACATAAACAATTTGATGATTACAAGTTAGAATTATTCTTCATGCTCAATACAGAAGGCACTATGCAAAGGAGACTTCTTAATAACAAAGGACCACTAAAATAAAAAAAATAAAGAGTCATAAACACGTTCAGTAACCTCAGGATTAAACCACACCAGTTGAGGCAAATAGGCTAACAAAAAGCTGAGACATTTCCAAGTTCCACAGTGGAATGAAGAAATTCTACATATTCCCCAAATCTTTCAAATAAATAAATGTCATTTAAAAAGGTTGAAGAAGGCCAGGTGCAGTGATGGCATGTCTGTAATCCCAGTACTTGGGAGGCAGATACAGTAGGATCACAAGTTCGAGGCCAGCCTGGGCAATTTAGCAAGAATCTGTCTCAAAATTTACAAAAGGGCAGGGAGGTTAGTGGTGTTACTCTTAGGTACAATGCACTTAGGTTCAATGCCCCTAGTACTACAACAACAGCAACGAAAAGAATCTGAAGAAGGAGAAGAACAGGTATCCTTTTATGAATGAAATGAGCATTCTTAAACCATTACCTTGTACTGATAAAACTAAATATACCTAAATAAATATAGGAAAATTGCCAGGCATGGTGGTGTATGCTTGTAATCCCAGTACTTATTAAGAGAATGAGAGGATGAGACAGGGGAATCACAGGTCTGAGGCCAGCCTCAGCAATTTAGGGAGACCCTCAGCAACTTAGCAACTTAACAATACCCTGCTTCAGAATAAAAAATAAAAAGGGCTGGGGAAGATGTAGCTCAGAGGTTGCCCCTGGGACACACATTCACATACATACAGGCACTAAATATATATATACATATATATATATATATATAAATATGTATATATACATATTTCATATATATTTTCATATACACTTCATAATTTCATATATATATAAAAATTATATAGGAATCAACAATACTGAAAAATATTATATTCTTCAAATTACCAAATTATCTATTGATATAACACAATTTCAATTATAATCTTAATGGGAAAAAATGCACAAAATGAATATTTGATTGATTGGAAAATAAAAGTATGAAACTCATTATACAGTTTGGGCCCTCATTTGAAAAATATATATGTGATAGTGTGTAGGTAAGCAAATAGAACAAAATGTGAATGGTAGTTTTCCCCTAACAGGAAGATCATTGTTGATTTAATTGTTATTTACACCAGGTGGTCTATTCAAGTGAACTATTTATCTTACAAATGTCTTGTGAACTTCACTGTTACTGTGCAACTCAAATAAAATGTAGATGGAAATGGAATGTAAAAAATGAAACATTATGCAAATATGAAAATTTTAAATTGTATGATATACATTAACCATCTGGCCTTTCAATATTATTGATTTTATTTTTCTTAACTTTATATGGCATCTACCTTTCCTGTTAATTTTTTTCCCCTAGTAATTTCCAGATTACTTGGAAAGCATCCTGCAATTTAGGGAATGTCTCATCAATTCTCTCAGTGTACAATTTGCTTCTGGTCTACAGAGACAGAGAAGAAGCCTCCAGCCTGGAGCCTCAGTGCACTATGCAGCTTACCCTCCCTGCCATGTTCATGGACATCCCCTGACTCTCCCATTCCAAGTTCTTTTATCTCACAGGGATGTCCTTCCCTCACATGACTTCCCTCTCTTTTTTCAATAGACTTTATTCTCTCCTGCTTTTTCAAGAAACATAAATGATTGTTCTCCTTAGGAAGTATAAACAAGTAGGTTTTCCTCTTCTTCTTCTTCTTCTTCTTCTTCTTCTTCTTCTTCTTCTTCTTCTTCTTCTTCTTCTTCGTGTGTGTGTGTGTGTGTGTGTCTGTGTATTTAGTTTTTCCCCTCATTTTCTGACCTAATACTCATAAAACTCTTGGAGTGTCTGGAATGATAAGCAAGTCTTCTGTGTATAATGGAATGGCTGGTGATGTGGCCCTCTTAGGTAGCTGATGTCCATATAAGAGCAAAGGTCACAGGAAATACCAAGGCATGATTAAAGGGTTGGGATTTTCCAGCCCCATCTTCCTCCAGCTTCCCAGGAGGGAAAAGGGACAGAAGATAAGTTGATTACTAAAGTTCAATGATTTAATCAATTGTATTTGTGTAATGAATGTTCTGTAAAAATCTAAAAGGACATAGTTTGGAGGGTCTTCCTGGAGGGTGTGCACCTGGAAAAAGTAAGGAAATAGGGGAGCTCTACTCCTTTTGCATAACTCAACCTTTTGCATCTATTACATAAGTGATTCCCGAAATTTTATGATCTCTTCTAGTAAATTATTTGAACCCAGAAGGAGTTCATGGAACCCCTGATTCATAACAGGTTCATTATATCTTTATGTGTTTATATTATATCATTATATCTTTATCTACTAGTTACAAAAGACATCTGGATTGAAGGAAAGTTTTGTAGAAGTGAGCCTTCAACCTGAAATATCTGACACTATTTCCAGATAGATGGTGTCAGAATTGAATTGGAGGATACCCATTTGGTGTTTGTAGTCATTTACCTATACAGAATGCTTACCTAGAAAGACAAGAGTTCTATGGCTAAGTAACTTTGAAAAGCATTGACTAATATATCTCACCTTAGAAATTTGTCATTAATTGGTTCTAGAAAAGACATTGTTCCTGTTCATGAAGCCTAGTATTTATCAATATACTTGCCATCAAGCATCATTGTGAAGAGACATTATTAACACATTTTGAGAAATACCATTCTACATAATGATGATCAATAGATGTTTACAGGAATGGGAAAGAAACAGGGTTGAGTTTCAATATGATGTAAATTATAATGCATCAATAAATGTATGTTTTAAAAGACAACAGGCAGTATGATGATGAGTGAATTTGATGTCACATGAAAAAATGTAGACAACTTAAAGGCAGTGTTCTGTTATTTCCCTAAAGTAATTTTATGGAAACTACTAATCCCCCTTTCAAATGCTGACCCTAAAATGTTCTCTTAGTGACTCAAGGTCAAAATCACTCATTACCTTCTCTATATTTGCCTGCACTCTCTAGATAATTTCTAATCCCACTGCTGTCACACTTTTCAAGCCATTATTATATTATTGAGCATATAAATTTCCTTATAAACATCACAAAATGCTTTTAAAAATTCTAACTCTGAAGGAAGGTGGGGGATGAGTAAGGTCAAATTTGAAAGAAGTAAGTTATAAAGGTGAATGAAGAAAGCACTTAAATCAAATTCAGCAAAAGCTATAGAAATTTTAGAAAAGGGATTTGGAGCCGGGAATGGTGGCCCATGCTTGTAATCCCAGTACTTGGGAGGCTGAGACTGAAGGATCCAGGTTCGCGGCCAACCTCAGTTGCTTAGTGAGGCTCTCTGCAACTTAGTGAGACCCTGTTTCAAAATAAAGATTAAAAAATATAGCTGGGGTTATAGCTCAGAGGTAGAAGGTAGAATGCCCCTGGGTTCTATCTCCAGTACCTCAAAAAAAAAAAAAAAAAGAAAAAGGATTTGGAAATACTGATACTCACAGGAAATACTATTAAATGTCTACCTCCAATTAATTTTGCTCACCTTCAATTTACCTCCACTCCAAATGATAGTGAACTTCAGGATATTATAATGGTACCAAGGGCAATATCTGACCTTCCAAAACAAATGGGCAATCATGCCTGTGATATAATGTGAGACTCTTTAACCCAAATGAATCCATGATGATCCAGGCATGGTCTATCTTTCCAATTTGTACTTCCACAATGGCATAAAATAAACTCACCTCTGTTCAGTTGTATGTATCCTCCAAATAGATCTCTGATAGAAAATTCTATAATAAATCCACATCCAGATTCCTTTTCCTTCTAGTTTCTCAGATGATTATATGTCCCAGTCTTACAAATACCTGGATCCTGGTAAGGATGTATGGCTAATGGACTTTAAAGAGTACATGCCACTTATAGGTCAAGTATTCAATTGCCAGAGAAAGACCTTCCTGTTCTTTGTTTCTGCTGTAGAGACTGAGAAATATGCTTATTTTGTACACTTCATCTTTAAGATGGTAGTCTTTGCCAGCCTAAATCCATGAGTTATACTATAGAGCGGACCCTCAGCTGGCTCTTATGGGGCATGTAGGATTAGGAAACAATTAAATTTTGATCTGGTTAGCCAGTGTGATGAGGGGGGTAGTTTTCTACTTTAGTTTCCTCAATTTATACTTATTAGCAAAATAATTTTATTAATACCATCTCTGAATTTTATAGGGAATATACCTTGAAGTCATTTTCTTGGAAAGGGTGAGTGAAAATATGATATTTTAACTCAGTAGAGAAACTACAGTGAATCATGTTTAAAGAATCCTATAATTATCCTAATTATCCTGGGAAGTATCTGCTGGTAAAGGTCAGGGTAGAGAAGCATGGAAGTGTTTTTCTTCCTTTCATTTTATTTCATTTTTATTTTTGTAATCATTTCATATGGCTACAGAAAGGACATCAGTCTTAGAAATACCAATCTCCTAAGTGATTAATTCTTCACATTTTATTACAGTCATTTCACTTAAAGAAAAGAAGTTTGTATTCAGAATAAGAATGCCTAAAAGGAAAAATGTCCACACGGGAAACATCAGAAAAGTATCAAAGAGTTGGACAGATGAAGAAAGAAGAATCCTTCTATACTTACAGGAATACTGTACACATCCTTATCTAAGCTTCAGGATTGTTTAAAGTCAGTTTGTTATTGTTATGAAGGACAGAAGGATTGATTGTTTTTCTCTGGTGAATTTGGTGGTGTATTGTCTGACATAAAGGAGATTTTTTGCCCCCTCTTATTTGAATCTACCTTTCTAGGGATTCTCTTTGTATTTAGTTATTTGATGTATTTTGGAGCAGAATGGATGTAAATAACTTCCTCCTCACCATACCTTCTTCTTTTCCTACATTGTGGAAATCTTCTCAAATAGCAAAATGGCTTCATGTCATGTAAGAATGGAATTATAGAATGATCTCAGCCTCTTTAATTTTTTTTTCCTTATTAGAAACACACTATCAGTCAAACATGGTGCTGCATGCGTGTAAATCATATGAAATGATTACAAAATCCCAGTACTTGGGAGGCAGAGACAGGATGATCACATGTTTGAGGCCAGCCTCAGCAAGTTGGCAAGACTCCCAGCAACCCAGCAAGACCCTGTTTCAAAATTAAAAAAATAATAAAATTTAAAAGGGCTAGAGGTATAGCTCAAAGGCAGAATGCTCCTGGGTTCAATCCCTAGTACAAAAAAAAATAAAAATAAAAATACACATACATTATCTTCCAACTGTATTGCTGCCATGAATATATATCCTGTGTTTTGAGCTCCCCTAAGAAAACCACCTGAGCAATGAGCTGGAATGAGCTAGAGACCCTTGCATGTTCTCATAGCTTCTAATTTAAGGATACTGAAATCAGAGAAAGTAGGTCAGTAGCACCACCATAGATTCAGGTGAGATGGGAACAATCTCCCTATCTGCTGCAACAGCTCTGACTTTCTCTCTCTCTCTCCCATATGTGAGCTCTACTACTTTGCAGAAGTCTACAGAATCTCTCTCCCCACTCATGCAGGGAAGAACTGTATTGACTTATTTTAAAAGATAAATTGTGCTCACCTATGAATATTGGAACAAAATTGGGTCATTTTCTAAATTTCATTTTCCCTTAATAGCCTTAGGTTAAAAATGAAAATTTAAAATACGGCCTTGGTTTGACCTTTGCTTTCTTATTTCAGATGGTCATTGTGAAGGGTTTTAAATAAAATATGATCATATTAACTGAGGCTTCTTCAAAGGTCAACTTGTCTATTTTTCTGAATAGTTTTGTTATCTTAAAAGACAGTCTTGTTTTCATTTTGGGGCCAGCCATATGCATGGTAAAATAGTATCCATTGTTTCAAAATTGCCAATTCCATGGTTTTGCTTAAGATACAAAATATCATTAATGAAATTATGATATGCTGTTTCCTACTCCTTGGATTTTAGGAAGGAGCCTGGGTAATGAGGAAACAGTGGCTTCCTGGAGAAACAGACAGAAGTACTCAAAGGAAGTGTGAAAGAAATTTTTGTCTACTTCTCAAATTTTTTTCTAGGAATAGTTCTCCACACATTAACAGCATTTCCTTATATATACATGTAAATAAGAGGAGATCATGCAAGAAAGAACAGCTGAAACAAAATCCAACCTAAAAATTAATTCCATATTCGAGTAAATTGGACTGGGAATGGTAGAGGAAGAGAAATAAGTTGTCTTTGAAATACTTGGTTTGTAACTATTGACCAGAAATATTTATGCAATGTCCCCATGAATGTGAAGCTGTGGTAAGGTAAACATTGTTTGGAGGAAGATGTAAGGAAGAGCATATTTAGTGCGGTTTTCTGAAGAACTTCCTTGAAAAGAGGAACCTCACATAACTCTGCTTTTTAACCAAAAGAGAAATAAGCAAAACTATATAACTATGCCGGGCGTGGTGGCGCACGCTTTTAATCCCAGTACTTGGGAGGCTAAGACCGGAGGATCTGGGTTCTCGGCCAGCCTCAGCTATTTAGTGAGCCCCTCTGCAAATTAGTGAGACCCTATTTCCAAAATAAAAAAAAATAGGGCTGGGGGTGTAGCTCAGAGGTAGAATGCCCCTGGGTTCCATCCCCAGTACTGCAAAAACAAACAAGAAAAAACTATGTAACTATGATGATATTTTATTGATTTAAGTATAATATTAGCATTTTTGTGTAGTGTATTGACATTTCACTTAGGAATCACACAGCAGGACTGCTGTTCAACACAGAACCATGTGATAGGGATGTACAAAGATAGTCCCAGCCCTCAAGGAACTTAAAGTGAACAAAAGAATGTAGCCTATCAACAATAAGGAACTGTTATTTGGGGGTTCATGAGTTTATCGTCTACAAAAAAGATTTTGAACACTGTGATGTGAATCTTGTTATGCATTATATTTTTAAAATTGTGATAACCCAATTATTCTATGTCTCTCTTTCTTGGTTTAAAAGAGCCTGACATTACAATATGGAAATAAAAGAGAACTAAAATTTTATAGTCTTTCTAAGTATTTCCTGTAAGTACAAAAGTGGTCAACCTGAGGAGTGAGAATTGATCTCCAAATATATGAATAAAATTATTCATATGAAATGTTTTCCACATCATACTCCTCTTTTGTTTACACAATGCTCTGGATAACAATATGCAATGTCCCCATGAATGTGAAGCTGTGGTAAGGTAAACATTGTGGAAAGAAAAACAATATATCAAAAAAATTAAAAATATCTCTATCCATCTGTATCTAGTTATCATATTTAGTTCCAATTGTATTCAAGTTAATGAAATTCAACTCCATTTTAAGGCAGGAATCAATTTATGATGCGCGGGAGTATTTATAATTAAGTATATTTTAATAATAAACTAAAAATGAAATAATTTTTGCCTGGCTTTCTTAAATGACATGTATTTTTGTTGTTGTTGTTTTTAAAAAAAGGACTTAGATAGTTAGAATGGCAGTCATCAAGATTACAAACAATAATAAATGCCAGTAAGGATGTGGGGAAATAGGAACTCTTATTCACTGTTAGTGGGATTGTAAATTAGTACAACTATGGAGATCAGTTTGGAGGTTCCTCAAAAACTAAGAATTGAAACATCATATTACCCACTCCTTGGTATCTTTCCAAAAGAATTAAAGTCAGAATACTATAATGATATACATGTATCCATGTTTATAGCAGCATAATTCATAATAAAAAAATTATGGAACCAAACTAGGTGTTCATGATCAGATGAATGGGTAAAGAAAATGAAACATACACACAATGGAATTTTAATTAGCCATAAAAGAAAAGAAGGGTTATGCCATTTGACAAAAAAAAAAAAAAAACAATGGATGTAACTACAGAATATTATACTGTGAGATCAGCCCGTCTCAGAAAGTCAAGGATCATGTTTTCTCTTATATGTGGAAGCTAGAGAGAAAACAGAAAACAGAAGGGACTTCAGATAAATGAGGAAAGAGGCCGGTAGAATAGTGGAAGGGAATTGGGAAGTATCAGGAAGAGGGCAAGGTGGAGTGAGGAAGGAAGAGCTCAAATAATGCTATGCTCATAGATGAAGGTATCACTACCCATCTCACTAACATGTACAGAGGGGAGGAGATAGCAGAACTAAATACACCAAACAATGTATATTTGTATCACTTTGAAGCTCAGAATGATGTATGGTTACAATGCGCCCAAAAAGTATGAAAGAGGAAAAATGACTTAGGAAGTGATTTGAGGTTTCAGTCTTAGACTAGCAGAATATAAGAGTTTGATTCAAGTTTTATGTCAATTCCATTATGTTCTCATGTTACGAATTTGTACTGTGCCTTATACACATTTATAACATTGTTCAGTGAAAGTGAATCTATAGTAAACTGCCATTCTGAGGAATAGCACTGTTAATCAGTTCAGGAAAGGTCATTCTTTGTTTGCTTGTTCTATAAATCATGCACACATATCTTCTAAGTGGCTTCAAGATGTACAAAGTCTCAATTCTAGCAAGCAAAATAACTGTGTATTCTTGAATGAGAATTTTCAACAGCTCTAATGGAAGAAATGACATCGGTTCACATTCTACATACATTCAACTAATAGTACCTTCAAGGGCAAAAATCAGCTTGTATAAATGAACCCAAAATGACTGGAAACAGAAGGCACACACTAAGTAAGGCATTGATTGATTCAGTTGGGAAGGCCCGGTAACAAGCTGACATTGATTTATCTTTTAATCTAACAGAATAACAACAAATCTTAAAGCAATCAGTTTTAATGGTCTTAATAACTCCAATCAAATTATTCACCTTCCACATTAATATAGGAGGTTGGCTTCATATTTATTCATCAGATTTGTCAAATAAATATCACAGTATGCCAAACGAAACCCTCATGCTTCAGTCCTAATAGATTATGTTAGCGGTACATTTTTAATTGCACTCTCTTCATAATTAGAGTGACCAAAGGTTCCAGTTTTCCAAGCAATGGTCCTGGTTTATGCTTTCTGCACTGACATGATTTCTAAGAATATCTCTCCATTTTCTAAACTGTCTTGGTTTGAAAGATAAGGCATCTGGCCACCATGTTTACAATCCTGCTCTTTATTAGGTTCTGTTTCTTTAGAGCCTATTAAAAGCTCAAAATCTTCTTTAAGATCAGGTTGAGAAAATATAAAAAACATAACTTCAGAAATCGACTTGGTATTTCCTCACCAGCCTAAAGAAAGATCCCTCAGCTCCATTAGGTGTCTGAGTTTCCAAAACTAGCAACCTAGTGAGATAAAACTTTGCTGACATTCTGCCCTATACACATTTCTTTTTAATGACTCCTCTTGATATTTTTTTTTCTTCTTTCTGACAATAGCAGAAACTAAGATGGACTCTGTCAATGCATTTTAAAGAAGAATGCTGCTTGTCTTTTTTTTTTTTTTAGCCAAACTTTCTAAGCACAAATTTCAAATGACTAAGATAGTGGTCTGATGAAATCTCAGCACTGTTTACTAACATCAGTCTCATTTTGCATCGGTGTTAAGTCCTAGAACTACAGGAATCCTGTGAGTGATAAAAACGGTCAGCACACAAGAATCTGTGAAGAGTCGCATTGAAGTTTTCACCATCAAAGTGAAGGTTCTACAAAGAGATGTGTTATGGAGGCCTCCTGGGGCTCACCACAAGGGGCTGATAGGTGAGGAAAGGATATACTGACAGGAGAGCGCTCAATGGATACCAGGCAAGGCTGATACCAGAAAAGAGAAATCAATGGCCACTGCAATACAGCTTCTGCAGAGTTTCCAACCTAATGGATTTCTCATTTAGCTAGACTGTAAATTTGATCCTGTGCAGCATTTAGTTTCTTTATTTAGATCAGGATTAAAACAGAACACCTAAAAAGGCCACATAGGATAAAGAGGCTGTGAGCTGCCTTCAAAGGGATGAGCATTTCCCAGTGGATATAAATAGATTGTTGTTTTGATCCACTTAAAAGGTCATCAGTCAACTCTTCTGTTTCTCTCTCACTCTCATTTTCCTCTATCTCTTTCTTAAGTACTAAGGCATACACAAATAAAATGGAACTAAATCAACAAGCCCACCCATCCTAGCTCAAACAATAAAATATTTAGAATTAAATTTTTAGCAATTTTTAATATTCAAACTCCACATGTTCAGATAAAGGCATGTGGTTTGTGTTTGTTTGCTTTACTTTGTTTTGTTTTTACTAAAGTGCACTTAAAATAATTTTAAATTTAAGAAAACTAAGAATTCAAGAACCCTCTTTCAGCCATAAGAATTTGAAAGAATGTGTTTGCAAGTTTGCCTTATCTCTAAAATTAAAACCAGATAAAGCCATTAATTGGAAGTGTTCTGCTCCTCTATTTAAATTTTATGTAAAGGATCTAACAAATTGCTAATTGCTGATAGTCATCAGGTTTTAACCAGGTTTATAAAGCCAATTTTGAGGTTCTAATAGGCCCTAATGGGGAAATCAGTCCTCAGTTAAATAAACAAATCATTCGATTTGCAGTAGAAAAGTTAATGTGGACATAGATTGTGAAATAGCAAATTTCATTAGTAGCCTAAAACACTGCTCAAATGAATTTTATAAACATTATCTGAACACTATGGCATGAAAGATGGCCAGTGCCAAAAGGAAAAAGACAGAGCCCTGAACTTTGATTTATATTCAACTGAAAAGAGACAAGTGGACATGTCCTAGAGCAGCAGAGAAGTTCCAAGCAAAGTGTGCAACAGTAACATTAAGCCCCTGGTGTGCATGACCCGCACTTTTCTTAAAAAAATTGTATTGGTGCATTGTAATCATACATCATAATGCAGTTCAGAGTGATAGAGACACTCTAAAGATGTATCTTTAACACTTCCTAATATTTAGCAGGTGCTTATTTGAATGCCTATTATTAGACACCATATTGAGCATTGGGTTATGCCAGTGACAAAAACATGATCCTTCTTTTTTAGGAATGTACCCAATCCTAGGAGGAAGAGCCAGTGAATCCTGGGTTTCCCCTGTGGAGGCGATATCCCCAGCAAAGCATGAGGTGAGGGAGAGAGAGAGACTAGAGAAGGAGAAAGATGGGGTATTCTCAGCAGGCAAATGAAGAGTGCAATGCACCAGAAGTAAGAGAATGCGGTGCATTATTGAAGCCACAGACAATTCGATACACATTGAAAGCATATTTGCAGGGAGATGATGGGGTCTTTGCTGCACTTGAGCTCAGAGGACAGAGTGTGTCCCATAAAGTGGGGCCTCAATGAAAAATTGAATTCAAATGTGAGGCTTCCTATTTAAAAGTACTGAGTGAGTTACATGGGTACTTTTTAGTCATCCTCATTCTATTTTGTCCTGAACAGTGACATTCCCAAATGCCCCCTCCCATGAACAGGCCTGTGGGGGCCCAGAGGGAGTGCAGGCTGGCAGTGACTACATGACTTCGCACAGACGCCAATGGACGGTCGCCTCCTGCATAGTCACAGCTGGGCACACATCTTGTACATGCACACTGCATATAATTTTTATGTGCAATAACTAGGTGTAATATGCATGTGTACGTCACACTGAAGTGGTCATGTGCCACTCACTCATGCTGTATGTACAGCATGAGTTTGCTACAGAAAGTTGCTGTTTGTTGCTTGTTCTCTCCCAAAAGGAGGGTTCAGGTGTTTTGTTGTTGTTTTCATGCTGAGAAATTCAGTGCTTTGCAACCACAGCTTGCCCCTAACTGGGTCCCTGAAATGACCCTACTCTGCTGTTACTTTTGCTTGCTTGGATCCTTCTGCAAAACACATACAGCCAACTGAAAGCCCCACAGATGTCCCACACTGGACAGATCTTCAAACAGGCTCATCATTTACTTCTCAAAGATTGGTCTTCTTGCATCCTGTATCAGTGGCAACAAATGTATTGCCTCTTCTCCAAAGAGTCAGTTAGTGCCCCCCACCCTTAGCTTATCACACACATTGTCATTGTCACCTTAATTAGGTCTCTTCTCCATGACCAGTGACTAGTTGGCCCAACACCAGTATATGTGATTACCCCTAAGGTTTCATTTTGCACATTATCTTGCAAACCGTCCTGAGAGTATCCTTCTAAAGGTTCAAAGTGATCAAGAGACTCACTTGATGAAATGATCCAGTGGCTGTGGGTGGCCTGAAGGTTGCAGACAGACTCCCCTAGCCTGAATGACCTCGGCATGAAATTGCTGTTTCTTTCCATGCCCGGGTCCCTCTGCAGGGAAACTGCCTCATACTATGGAAGACCTCTTCATCTATCTCTAAAAAGCATCCATCATATTGCACTTATTTACAATCTAAAGAGCTAATATTATATAATGGAATAATTTTTAAAAATATAAAGAAAAGTAAAGAGAAAAATACATCATTTAAGCACCTCACCACCAGTTCATACAATTTTCAATATTTCGCTATATTTGGTTTAGGATTTTCTTTCTTTCTTTCCTTCTTTTCTAATGTGGTACTGGGGCTGGAACCCAGGGGCATTCTAGTTCCGAGATACACACCCAGCCCTATGTTATTTTTTCTTTGGAAACAAGGTCTTGTTAAGCTGCTGAGAGTCTCACAAAGTTGCTGAGGATGGCTTTGAACCTGCAGTGTTTCTGTCTCAGCCTCCCTAGTAGTAGGATTACAGGCATGGTCCACCATGCCTGGCTACAATGTAGTATTTCTATTTTTTGTTTGTTTGTTTTTGGTATTGGAGGTTGAACCCTGGGGGCATTCTACCTCTGAGCTATACCTCCAACCCTTTTTATGTTTTATTTCTTTTTCTTTTCTTTCTTTCTTTCTTTTTTTTTTCAGTACTGGGGACTGAACTCAGGGGCATTATACCTCCAAGCTACACCCCCAGTCCTATTTTTTATTCTTTATTTTGAAACAGGGTCTCACTAAGTTGCAGACGGCCTCACTAAGAAGCTGAGGTTGGCCACGAACCAATATCCTCCGGTCTCAGCCTCCCGAGTACTGAGATTACAAGCATGGGCCACCGTGCCCAGCTGTATAAATCTTTATATATACAAATGGTTTATATATAGAGAGATGCATATATGATTACATATATAGTTAAAGCCACACTTTATATGTTTGTATTAATATATGCACATATGCATCTTAGTATATATCTATAGACATATGTACATATGTTGTAGTACAGATATATACACACGTTTATACATATATGTATGTGTGAACAACTTTGTACTAATACTACTGTATCTTTATCATAAATTCTGCTATCTGGTAGTGTAATACTCTATTCTTTAAATTTATTTTCCTGTTCTGATTTATTTAGTCTTTCATATGAATTTTAAGATCAACTATCTATTTAGAAGAAGATCTGTGTTGAATATTTTTTAATAATTGCATTAAAAGTATGCATTGATTTGAAGAGGACAAACATCTGTGTGATCATGATAGTCTCATCTTTAAATATGCCTTATTGCTTCATTTAAAATATTGTTCAATAAGACACATAGTTTTCTCCTTCCAAATGATTTTGATTTTTTTTTCCTGGTAACACTATCCTGAAGAAGCATATGATTTTGAGTTCTGGGAAGTTTTATTATTGCTATTATTTTTGTTTTATTCCTGTTATTGTTGCTAGCTCTAATACTATTCATTTTTGTATATTGATTTGGCTAAAGTCTGTTATTAGTTCTAAGGGTCTGTGTGAATAACTTAGATTGTCATATGGACAATCATTTCTCTGCGAATGATGGCAATTTCACCTCATTCTTTCTTATCTTAAAATCAGGTCCATGTTATGGCACATTCCAGAGGTGCCATTCACGTTGCATGCGGTGTTCTTATAGAGAGGCCCTGCAGCAGTACTGATTATATCTCTTATTTCTTCATATGTTATTTTGGTTTGGTTTTGGAGAATCACTAATACTAGCTGCTCTTATTTTTGTCATGACATTAAATAGATTACTTCTAAGAATTCATCTATGATGACTTACCTAATATTTTTAATTAAAAGCTATCATATGGTTAAAGAGATTCCTGCCTTTTTTCTATTTTTAAGTGTCTTCTTGCATGAATAACTATTGAACTATTTCAAATTAGAACTTTTAATCAATTGAGATAATCATATGTCTTTTCCTCTTGTAATCTGCATAAATAGGTAAGTTGCATTAACAATGCTAAACCATCCATGTATTAATGAAACAAATACTTCATATTAAGAATACAAACTACACATTTTTGTATATTGGTAGATTATATATGCCAAATCTTTACTTTTATTATTTAGTATTTCTTAATCTTTATGTCCCATTTTCCTATAATTTTTCTCTTTTTTTCACCTTTTAAAGTCTATTCTGTGTCAAAGTATCTTTATAAAAGTTATCATGGACTTTTTCCCATGTAACTTTCTTTGGAAATATATAACAATAAAAATGACAACAATAGTAATAGTTCAGTTACATATGCTGGCCATTATCATTACAATACAATATATGTATTTTAATATACATATATTAATTAATTCATTATTGTAAAAATCCTGTATTAGATTATATTATTATTACTATTTTACTGAAGAATCTAAGATACTGAAATTTTAAGTAACAAATTCAGCTTCAAGTAGATACAAATTCAGTTCTCCAAATCCAGGCCTTTTTCCAGAATTTGTATAAAATAGCAACATAACCAGTTGATATATACTTAGGTCTTTTATTCTTCATATTAGGGTTAAGAAACTGTTGGACTGCAGAATGGAGACTATGTCACCCCCACTGAAAAGCTACTGCTGGCTACCTGGCATGTTAATCCTTCCCTTGCATGGTGAATGTCATTACTATCATTCCCTTGCTTTGTGAATGTCATTATTATTATCTCACAATATCATACAGATTTCATATTAACTTGCCAACTTGTTTTCTTCCAGAGTCATTTTCTTTCTTAATGAAGTATATCCCTTACAAGCTTCTAATCAAGAGTACTTTTGTGGGCAAATTGCTTAGGTTAGGTTTATTTAAAAATTATCCTATTGTGTACTCGTTTTTGAAATACAGTTAGGAAGTTATAGAGTGAGGGTTGTACTTTTTTCTTTTTTCTTATAACACTGCAACTTGAAAATTATACTACCTTGGCTCATGGCTGTTGAAAAATCAGAAAATCAGCTGTCACTCAAATTTTGTTTAAATACACAAACATACATTAATATATATGTGTATTTATATATGTATGAATATATACATACACACAAATTTGTTCTTAGTCTCTTTGTATTTTGTACTTTGATGCTTTTACCATACATTAAAAATCTATTTATACACATACATACATATACAAAGTTCTAATACAATGTTCCAGGGTCAATAATAAAGTAAAATATTAACCAGAATCTATTTTTTCAACATGAGAGTATTCCTAAATAATCTAACATATATTTCTGCCAAAGGTAGGTATGCTCCACATCTATATATGGAGGTATATTTGGAGGTAAAAGTATCAAAATACAAAAAGAGACTAAAAACAAATTTATATATGTAAAATATATATTTCAGCTAATTATTTCTCTCTTTGGGTATGTCTAACCTGCTGTTCAATGTATCCATTGGCTTATTTTTAAATTTATAACTGCATATGTTGTACATATAAAACATATTCATTTCTTTATGATTTATATAATAGTTTCAATATAAAAAATTGCGTGTTGTTCTGATTTTGCTCAAATACAATATATTATTTCATTCACATTTCACCATTGTTTTTCTAATTGGAAACACACATTTTGTAGAACACAACTTGTAGGAAACCAGAAATCCCACACGGAATGTGCTTTCAATCACAGGATTTGTGCTGACCTCTGCTCAATACCAGATTGTTCCCCTAACCTAACACCTCTTTAATTTCATATCTTGGTTTGAGGCTTTAGGGACTAAATGGTTAGTGTCAATTTGAACACTGGACATATATGTAAGCAAGATAATGACTACAAGTCATCTGTATAGAGTATTATAAATATTTTCACCTATAAGCAAACATGAGAAAAATGACAAATGCCTTAGTAGGACCTATTGTTTGACTAGTGGTTTTTTTCCTGGTTCATCTTTTCATTATGGGGTTAGTACACCTCGCAAGGGTCTAAAACTATTTGAGGAGTCTCAGGTTCACGGGTCTACTTGAAGATTCTCAGATTTCCAATTTTGCATGGACTGCAAAGCTTGGTCTTCAGTTCTTCATGCTTCCAAAGTCACATACAGCTCTACTTTCATGTGTCTACTTATTTGTGTACTTGTTTATTTGGGACTATAATAAGTTCTAATATAATATTCCTGGATTCATAATAAAGTAAAATATTATACAAAATCAGTTTCTTTTGCAACATAAGAACATGCCTAAGGAATCTAATTTTTCTTCCCAAAGTAGGCATGCTCCATTATTGTGAGTTCCTTAAAGTGAGAGACTATGTTTTCTTTTAAATATTATTTTATTACACAATCAGAAATTAAAATGAGTTGAAATATCTAAGGAAAAACTTTTAAATGTTTGTCATGTTTTAAAATTTATTTTATAAAATTTTTTATATTTTTTGAGGTCTAATTGACATAAAACTATACCTATTAAAATATAAAATTTGATGTGCTTAGCTGATTTAATCATTCTACAATTATATAACGTATGCATAGGTTGAAACATTACATAGTATTCCATTATTATGCACAATTTATGATTTTATATCAGTTAAAATAAACTTAAAAATATTTTAAAAACATCACTTCTGTGGATCTCTGGGAATGATGGTGAGAAGAAAAAGAGCGTCAGGGAAAGGGACAGGGAAATATATAAATATATTCCCAAAGGCCACGCCTCCAGTGACCTACCTCCTCTAGTCACAACCTACCTTCTCATGTTACCACCCAATAAATCCATTAATCAATCCAACAGGGATTTCTCTACTGATGAGATTAAATCCCTCATGATCCAATTGTATCACCTCTGAGCATTTTTGCCAATACTTGAGCACTTCCATGGAATATTCTATATCCAAACCATAACATATGCCTT
>PVLC010023393.1:0-25705 GCA_004027655.1 Graphiurus murinus
GCAAAGGACCTAAATAGACACTTCACAAAAGAAGAAATACAAATGGCCAATAAATGTATGAGGAAATGTTCCACATCATTGGCAATCAGGGAGATGCAAATCAAAACCACCCTAAGATTTCACCTAACTCCAGTCAGAATGGCAATCATAAAAAACACGAACAACAACACCTGCTGGCGAGGGTGTGGAGAAGTGGGAAACCTCTTCTCTTTATAAAGTTAGAAATTTAGTTACCTCAGCAATTTTGTTGTAGAAACACAAAGCTAGCTAATGCCGGAACATTTCTTACAATTCATGACCCAATATTGATACATAATTACTTAAATATAGAGTGTACCTTAGATATATTCCTGACACATTCATGTGTGTACATGAGAATATAAAAAACAACTTTATTGCAGATTCTAAAGAGAATAATAATGATAGGTTCCTTTAAAACAATTTAGGCCAATAAATATGAAAAGTTAATTAAATTAATTAATTTCTAGACATAAACACAGATGATTAAAACTGACAGAAAAAGAAACAGAATATTGTAATAGCATCAGATCTTTGAAATATGTGGAACCTATAACTTGAATTTTTGCATAATCACGTACCAGCATTCATGCACACACAAACAACTTCAGCTCGCCTTCCATGTTAATTATTATTATATACTCTTAAAAGAAATACAACTAATATTTTGTTACCTCTTCCAGAGAATTATTATTATTATTATTATTTTTTTTTTTTTTTTTTTTTGCGGTGCTGGGGATTGAACTCAGGGGCTTTCTGCCTCCGAGCTACACCCCCAGCCCTATTTTTTATTCCTTATTTTGAAACCGGGTCTCACTAAGTTGCAGAGTGCCTCACTAGGTAGCTGAGGCTGGCTGCGAACCCGGATCCTCTGGTCTCAGCCTCCCGAGAGAATTATTTTTTAAACAAAGAAACAAGTTGATTTTTAAAATAATGATGTTAAAGAAAAACAGAAAAGGGCATTTTAAACATATAATATCAGGGGATAATTTCTCTTATAAGTATACACATGAAAATCCCAACTGAAACATTCATAAAATCAATCATAGGTAAGATTTTAATACATCCCATCAAGTGGAATTTATTCAAGAAATGCAAAGTTGGTTTAATATTTTAAGTTCAATCAATATAATTATTCATGTAACAAAAATGTAATACTTTAGGCTCCAAGTAATGGGGGACATATATTTTGAAAAATGTGTTGTTAGGCTATTCTGTTGTTGCATGGAAAACATGCAGTTTACATACACAGTCTGAGATACCTACAATGTCACTAGGTGATAGGAATTTCTCAGCTCTTTTATAATCTCATGGCACCTTGATTGTATATGTGGTCTGTCATTGATCCAAACATGTCATGAAACACATGACTCTATATATCATTTAATAATATATACTAATATGTAATATAATGATACTTGTTTATCCTTATTACAATAGCACTTCATAAATAAAACTGTAGTAAATCTTGGTAGTAGGAAATGTAAATCACCCACAATAGTTCTTATTCTAAAGATTATTTGGTTTTTCATATAAAATTTAGACTCAGCCTGTCAGTGTATTTTTAAAATTAGAATTTTAGCTGGATCAGACTAAAGGAACAGAAAGATTTAAGAAGAAATGTCATCTTAACAATATTAGGTTTTACAATCCACAAACATGGTATGTCTCTCCTTTTATTTATGACTTTATTAATTTCTTGTAATAATTCTTTTTATTTTTGATTTCCAAAATAGAGATCTTGCCTATATTACTATAAGGTTTTACACATTTCAACATAGAGATTTTGTGCCTTTTTTTCAAGATATTAACATGAAGTGATATGCTATTAACATGAAGTGATATGCTATTGATATTTTTGTATACTATTGATAACTACTAATATATGCAACAATGTCAATTATCTCAAAAACGTTAGGTTGAACATTAGCAGCCAGATACAAAGAAGTGAAATGTAATAATATATAACACTCATATATAGTTTAAAATAAACAAAATTAACATTAAAGGATAGAACTCAGAATAGTAATTGTAACTGGGACAAGAAAAAATAATTAGTAAGAGGCCCCAAACCACTTTTTAATTTTTTAAATTGGTACATTGTAATCATACATCATTGTTAGGTACAAGCTGGTAAAGGCATACATACACACATCTCTCATTTAACCCTTCCCCAATTCCTGCCCACTCTCTCCCCCTCCCTCCTTCTCAAGTCAGTTTAGTGATTGACTTGGATATATTTGTGAAAAGTACATCATGAGTATTAGGGTGTTTCCCTCCTACCCCGTCACCTTCATTTAAGTCACCTTCTTTGCGCATCTAAGGTTTCTCCTTCTATGTCTAGAGTCCCTCTTATGTCCCACTTTCTCCCTAGCTTCAACATATTAGGGAGAGCATTCTATTTTTTACGTTTTGTGACTGACTAATCTCACTTAGCATAATGTTTTCCAGTTCCATCCATTTCCCTGCAAATGATATGATTTTGTTCTTCTTTATGGCTGAGTAAAATTCCATTGTGTACATATCCCATAGTTTTGTAATCCATTCATCTGTTGATGGACATCTTGACTGCTTTCATAGTTTAGCTATTGTGAATTGTGCAGCTATAAACATAGATACACATATATCGGTCTGATAGTTTGGTTTCCATTCTTTTGGGTAGATATCCAGAAGTGGTATTGCTAGATCATATGGTAGGTTCATTCTCATTTGTCTGAGGATCCTCCATACTGTTTTCCAAAGTGGTTGAACTAATCTGCAATCCCATCAACAATGTATTAGGGTTCCCACTTGTTGTTGTTTGTGTTTTTGATGATTGTCATTCTACTTGGGGTTAGGTGAAATCTCAAGGTAGTTTTGATTTGCATCTCTCTGATTGCTAATGATGTTGAACATTTCCTCATACATTTATTGGCCATTTGTATTTCTTCTTTTGTGAAGTGTCTATTTAGATCATTTACCCATATTTTGATTGTGTTATTTGTTTTCTTAGCTGTGAGTTTCCTGAGTTCTCTGTATATTCTAAATATTAATCCTCTATGGGAGGAGTAGCTGGCAAAAAATTTCTCCCACTCTGTGGGCTCTCTGTTGAGGTTCTTGATAGTTTCCTTTGCTGCACAGAAGCTCTTCAGTTTAATGCAATCCCATGTATTGATATTCCTTTGAGTTGCTTGAGCCTTTGGGGTCTTGCTGAGAAAGTTTTTACCTGTGCCTATGTGTTGAAGTGTTGAATCTATGTCCTCTTCAAGTAGCTGCAAGGTCTCTGGACTGATTCCAGGTCTTTGATCCATCTTGAATTGATTCTTGTGCAGGGTGAGAAGTTTATTTCCATTTTCCTGCATATGATTAACCAGTTTTATCAACACCATTTGTTGATGTGGCTATCTTTTTTCCAGTGTATGTTTTTGGCTCCTTTGTCAAAAACAAAAACACTTTTTGAAGCCAGGCATGGTGGCACAGGCTTGTAATCCCAGCATTCGGGAGGCTGAGACCAGAGGATCCGGGTTCGCGGCCAGCCTCAGCTACCTAGTGAGGCACTCTGCAACTTAGTGAGACTCGGTTTCAAAATAAAGAATAAAAAATAGGGCTGGGGGTATAGCTCAGAGGTAGAATGCCTCTGAGTTCAATCCCCAGTACCACAAAAAAAAAAAAAAAACACTATTTGAGACGGTGAAAATTATGTATATCTTGATCTGAATGGTGATATCTGGTAAAAAAAATCATGTACAAAAATCCTAAGGCCTAAAATGTGTGCAGTTTACTATATGTATATTATAATTTAACAAAACACTATTTAAAAGCAGGCTGTGCCACAAGGAAACTCATTATTCTGTATAATTAAAATGCAGTAATAAAAAGATATTTCAAAAAATAGGGAATATAAATAGAACAGTAGGGAGAAGTAAGGACATTTCAAACTTGGGTATTTGTTATGAATGTTTGAGAGAAGAAATGCAAGCCAACTTGTTTCCTTAACTCTAAGCAAAACAAATGTAATTCTGCTTAAACGTGCACTGTGATAGGATGGCATGAATTTTATTTTATTTTAATTTCATTTTAGTGGCTATGCCATGAATTTTAATAAAGAAGTCTCAATGAGCCAGGCTTAGTGGTGCATGCCTGTAACCCCAGTACTTGGGAGGTTGAGACCAGACAACCTCAGCTACTTAGTGAGGCCCTCAGTAACTTAGTGATACCCTGTTTCAAAACAGAGAATAAAAAATAGGACTGTGGGTATAACTCAGAGGTAGAATGTCCCTGGGTTCAATCTCCAGAACCTCAAAATAGATAAATAAATAAAAATTAAAAAAAGAAGTCTCAACATTTCACAAAATACATCAGACTTTTCTATCACACACTACCCCATACAATAGTGAGGCCCAATTAGAGGAAGAAAATAGCTTTTAACCAAGGGAAGAATTTTGGAGCTTATAACTTGTGAAAATGGGATGACAACCAATAGACTACAAAATAGATCCTTAATCAAAATCATTAATGTGCTATGTCCCCTGTGACAAAACATGCAGATGTCAGAACTGAGGGCCAGGGGCACTACATACCATCACTCCTATAGACTTATAGGAAGTCATGCTTTCCTGCAATTTTAGACTTCACTTTAGAGTTTCCAGGCCCTGAAGGAGAAATACTTGCCTCAGGGATACAGCAAAGTTCCAATGAACATTGAGATAGAGCAGCCACCACCTCAGTGTCCGTTAGCCAGAAGACCAGTATGTGTCTGGCAGGTGTAATTATCCTTGATCACCAGAAGGAATAGGGCTTTCAACACATATTAGGGAGTACATTTGGCATCGAGGAGTACATTTGGCAATTAGGTGGTCCACTGAGACATCCTCGCACTATCTTACCTAGGTTCGGTTATTTGATCAAGCAGGTTTCCTAGGCCAAAAGGAACTCATTGCCAGGTGCATGGGGCAAGGAAATAAAAAATCAGCACCAACTATATTCCCAGGACCAGCATTAGTGATAGAGCCAATAGTGAATTCCACTAAATTTCTTGTAGGTTTCCCAAGACGACCTGTTGCCAGAGAGAGTGAACTATTATATGACACAAATAGACCCAAGTGGCACACAGAATGGACTGATATGAATGTCATAGGGTGCCACCCACATGTCCCCTAAAGGACTTCAGCTGCCAGTAGTGTAGATTCTCATCATTGTGGTAATATTTAGATTATGCTCAATTATTTACAGGTGCCAAATACTTTAACAACATATTATTAAAAGAGTAATTCCAGATACCATAAATAAAATGATTTGAATTTGCCTGTTTGTTTGTTTATGGTACTGAGGATTGAATCCAGGGGCATTCTACCTCTGAGCTAAACCCCCAGCCCTATTTTATTCTTTATTTTGAAACAGGGTCTAGCATAGCATTTACCATATTGTCAATGCCCAAAATATATGAATTGAGCTAATATGAAATGAACTGAATAGAAATATATATATACATATATATATATCAATAATAGCAATAGCCCAATATATATATATATATATATATATATATATATATATATATATATATATATATATATATAATGGCCCAATAATCTAAAATTCACATACAGAAATGATTTTGTTCCTTAGAGAGTCTCTTTTGATATGGTACAAGGCAGATGGGGGGACTGTCATAGGCAAGAGTTCTAAGTTATCCTAACTAGGCAACCATTCCATTCTCTTCATTCATTCATTGGGTTGAAATGTTTAAATTCTCATTTTTAGAAGTGGGGCCTTCAATGCCGTACAAATAAGTCATCTAGAATCAAACATGTTGGAAAAGATGCTAACTCTATTGCTATACAGTTGTTTGTTTCATCCCAAGAAGTCTCTTATTACTCTTTCAACCCATTAGGGAGAACTTTCTATAGAGATCTATGTTTCATTTAGAAAAATATTAAGGCATTTTCCTATACTGCTAACCTTAAGTCAAGTGTCTAAATACTGTTAAACTAATTGACTACAATAATGTTTGTAAAAGATACAGTTAGCATTATTTGAGGAAAAAACATGCTCTGATGTTAGAATAAAGCTTCATCTTTAATGTTGCAGAAGATCAATACAGAAGTGTTTTCAGACTGGTTCTTTTTTATGTTACAATGAAAACTATTTTTATGATAAATACTTTTCACATAAGCACAAGTAGATCATATCATATAGATGTAAGAAATGATTATATGCACTTAGAGACAAACAGGACCAGGATAAATAAGAATGTTCACAGCAACAAGAGTCTTTAAAGAATCTTCAAATTAGATAACAATGGGGTGAAAATTGAAAAACAAGGAGAAATAAGCTTTCCACCTGTTAAGTGGGAAGAACTGGTTTGAGAAGAAAATAAGATACAGTATTCTCCGAGTTAAATGTGTTTATCAAAGACCCTTCACATCTTCTTACCCACAAACCCATTCTCTTCTGAGAAATTAGAAGATAAATGAAGCAAAGAAAACCCATCATCAGGCCTGGAAAATCAATTCAAGACACGTGGCCAAAAGCTGGCATGCCTCCAGGTCTTATCCCTGGCTGTTTTCTCTTCCACAGCTATTCTCATTCTTTGCCAAGAAACTCAACTTCACAGATTTGTCAATATTATCTTTGTTAATCTCGCCCAGTCCTCATCTCTTTCCTGAATTTCAGCATCAAATACGAGCCTTCTGCCTGGCATCTGCTATTGTAAATCACATCATCAAGGCCAACTATAATCTACCCCAGAAAAAACAACTTGCATATATGACAATTTGCAAAAAACAGACTCAAAAACCTAAATAGTGTTAGGTAACCTTGAAATTAATTTCATTTTTATATTAAAGTTGTCCAAAGATGAAAAAGATGTGCACCTTGGCCAAATTTAGTCAAGCTCCTCTGAGCTTTCTTCTCAATTAGACCAAAGCCTTGGCCTATATGAATCATGAATTATTGACACAATTATTTCTTCCACCCTCAACACTAGCAACTGGACAAACAGTAGCCTGATTTCTAGAAGGTCCTTGTCATTGAAGTGACCTTGCCCATTAAATTCCTCCCTGAGAAAGTTCAAGGCTGCCAAAAGAATTTGTTTATTCTAGCCCAAACTGCAGAGATGTATTCTGACCCAACATCTACCTTGCCTAACAATTCTCCAAAAACAGCTCCTTCCAGCTGCTTTCTGTATTTTCCATTCCCCTGATTCGGCTTGAATCCCCACCCCACTCATTACTTCTCTCTGCTTTTTTATTCTCCTCTTAAAATTCCCAATCATCTCAGCCTGGATCAGAATTGAGCTTCTTTATACCGAAGTCCCTCTTTGTTACCACAGTGGCCTGAACAAAATTCACACTGCTGCTTCTAACAGGTGTCTGGCTCTGTTTCACTTTGACAGAGGTAGCTGCAGCTGCGCTGACCAGCAAGGCACTGGGTCAGACCTCCAATTCCCTTCTCTTTTGTTCCTTTGCAATGAGTGACTCGCAGTCCCAACCACCTCATGGTATAAGATGTTTGCTATGATTCCAGCTATCATGGCTGTATTCCAGCCAGTTGGAGGAAGAATGACGGGGAGAAAAAGCATGCCTTTCAAGATCAATCACCTAAGCTGCTTGCACTATCTCTGATAATGTAAGGTCATGTGCACCTGCAGGGAGGATGATGGTTTATAGAGTTTACTCTAGGCAATATTGTACTCTGTGAAAACTGGGGATTTATTATTATTGAAAAAATGAGAGAGGACACATTAGGCTAGAGCTAGCATGTTCCACTATTGCACTTTACAAACCACTTCCTTTTATTTAAATATCTCTATGATCACATTTAATCATCAAAGCCAAAATTTTTCACCTCCTCATTTAGTAGGAAATAAAATTGAAATCACATTTTCTTTTTAATTAAATAAGGGCATTTAGTTATATAATCACTCAAGTATCTTTCAGACATCCCATAAATAAGATCATTTGCCAAGAACTAGCAAATCCTTTTAATAGTATATCTATAATGAAAATAGGACCTAAAAATAAGTGCTGCAGAGCAGAAAGTGGATCCTACTGTAAATTCATTCAGATTTAGTTGAAAAAGCCTAACTCACATTTATTAAGGTTTGGAGGGGAACTGTCTGTTTATGAGTGGTTTAGGGAGGGAACTGGTATAGTGGCATTACTCTTAAGACAGGTTCAAAAATTTGAGCTTAAGATTTATTTTCTAGAGCCGGGCGTGGTGGCGCACGCTTGTAATCCCAGCATTCGGGAGGCTGAGAACGGAGGATCCGGGTTCGAGGTCAGCCTCAGCTACCTAGTGAGGCACTCCGCAACTTAGTGAGACTCGGTTTCAAAAAAATAAAGAATAAAAAATAGGGCTGGGGGTATAGCTCGGAGGTAGAACGCCCCTGAGTTCAATCTCCAGTACCGCAAAAAAAAAAAAAAAAAGATTTATTTTCTAGAGATGAAAATAGATTTTCTGAAATTAGATCATTCTCATAATATTAAAACACATTATTTTTCAATTACTGTGATTAAATTGTATATTGTTTTGGTTTGTTAGAGTCTATTCAAGTCCATGACCTTCAACAAATTTTATTTAACAAATATAAAAGTATAATTTTTGTTTAATTTGATTATATTTTAATTAGTATTATTTATAAATGCTAATGATTTTTTCCTTAAAAACATAATATATGTTTGATAAAAAAGAAATGTTTTTCTCTATGCTCTAAAATATATGTAAGAATAATATATTCATTGATAAAAATATAAAATTTGTTCTGAAGCTCTAAGAGCCGAAGATTTTAGTGACAATATTTTTAATGTTTTCACTTTTTTCCACTCAAATTTTGTAATTTTAAAGGAATTTTTAAGTATACTTGGATATTGTTACTTAGAAAAGCATCCATTTACCATTGTTTTAAAATAATTATCATATTTAGTTTCCTCTGATTATACTCCACTTCTTTGTGTAGTATTATATATATGATATTTTATTATTTCATTTCCAAACCTTGCCAAATTTTGTATGTATTTTATCATTTAAACAACCATGTTTTACTTAGTTCAACTCCATTTGTCTTTTAGAGTTTTATTGTGGGGGGTTTGTTTGTTTGTTTGTTACATTACTAGGGATTTAATCCAGGGAATATTCCCAGCCCTCTACTTGTCTTTTAAATTCATTATTTGTGCTTATCTCTATATTAATGATTTTATTTTATAGTTTGAGTATATTTGTAATGTCAATGAGTTCCTCAATGAGATGTTTAGTTCATTTACTTTTACATTCGTTTATTCAATAATAAAAAGAAAAGCTATCATTTTGCCTTAGAATACAACTGACCATATGCCACAAGCTATGTCTTGTTTTACTGTTGTTATTTTCTACTTGATCTATAATTTCACATTTGATTTTCCATTTGACCTACCAGTTACGTGGGATAGAATATAAATTTTTCAATAAGATTATTCTCATAACAAACCTATTCTCCCTCATTGTAGACTTTTTCACATCTCCTTTAAAAACAGGATTCTCAAATGTCATTGAGAATGCATCTATTCTCTTCAGTTTCTTAGGAAATGTATATAAAGTTTTTTCATTGTTCTTCATTGAATGGAATTTCTAGTGTGTATGTGTGTATATTACTAGGGATTGAACCCAGGGGCATTCTATTTCTGAACTACACCCTAGTCCTTTTATTTTATTTTATTTTATTTTTAGAAATAGGGTCTTGCTAGGTTGCTGAGGCTGTCCTCAAACCTGTGGCCATCCTGTCTCAGCCTAATAAGTACTGGGATTATAGGCATGTGCCACCACATCTGGCTATTATCTTAATTTAAAAGAAGGTTTGTCAAATATTTCATAGTTTATGCTTCAAATATATTAGCATAAATTATAGAAATAAGATGTTAATTATATCTAGAGATTTTATTATGATGTATATAGGATTTAGTACATTTATTAGTGGTTGAAAAGGAATTTGAATGTAGTTTGTGGAATGTGTGATTTTATTAGTTTATGTGTTACTTTTTCTATGTGTAGTAGATGTCTAAAATTTGTCTCCCTCCTCCATTTTGTGGTACTGGGGATTGAACCCAAGGACATTCTATCTCTCAGCTATACCCCCAGCCCTATTTTCTTTTCTTTTTTTTTTTTTTTTTTTTTTTTGTAAAAGGTTCTCACTAGGTTACTGCATACTGGCCTCGACCCATGATCTTCTTGTCTCAGCTTCCCAAGTACTTGGATTACAGGTGTGTACCATCACACCTGGCTACCTGGCTAAAATTTCCCCTTTTAAGCAATAGGTGATTAAAGTTGCTTCTGATCCTAAGAAAAAATTCTCCAGAATTGATAGCCAGTTCTATTAATAGAACACTTTGAAATTGTTCTGTGAGTGTGAAAGGTTATATCACAGTGTATGATTGAGAAGGAGATATAAAAGTAAATAATTATTTAAAGTATTTAGCACCAAAAGTAAACATAGATCATTGCAATGTAGGAGAACAGAGAAAGTTGAAGAAAATGAAATGAAAGGGAAGGAGAAAGTGACAAGAGCCTTCAATTCAGAATAGCCTATGAATATTTAAAAGCTCAGACATCAAGTATTTAACCCTGAAAATTGTTAGCTGTATTTTTCTGTCATGTAATTTTTTTTCATTTCTACTGAAATCCATTACAATTAGCTACCTGCAACAACCTATTTTGAAACATATTATACGTAATCAATAAAGGCTCACCAAGTGCTCATGCATGTATACCCCTGTCACTTTATCATGTGATACTACAATGCACCAATAAAATCACATTTAAAAAAAATCATCTGTATCAATACATAGATAAATAAACTTATTTCATTTTTGTTAGTTTAAATGTGAGCTCCTTAAAATCAATTTTTCATTATAGGAAAACACTGGTCTGTGTTCTCCTTCTGGATTGTGGTATAAAGGAAGGGGTGTATGGTCTATATTTCAAAGTCACAGAATAGTATACCTAGAAGTTACCATAAGAGTTTGCAAGAGCATAGGATTCTCATAAAAATTAGGACAAAGAACTCACAAAAATTCCAAATAAATGTCATGGATTCTTACCAGATGAATATAACTATTAATGCTATACATAATCAGTATCCCTGCTTTATGTGGCATGCATCCACACCAATTATAGTTTGGAGGGGAGTTAAGGAACCAAGCAAGTTCTGTGCCAACATCTAATATACTTCTCAAAACCTTTCTCATGTTGCGACATGCCTTAACACTGACCATGCCACAATTTAGCCTTATGCCCAGACCCATTACCATCCCTCATCAAAGGACTAAATAGTGCTATCATCTATTTCTCTCTTTAATTTTCACTAGAGCTTAATTAGGGGCAATGGCTTTTCCCATATTTGCAGGTAGATTAAAAGAGCTCAGGAAGAAATTCAGCTTCAAGAAGATAGAAGCTGCCATGGAAGATATGGGATAGCAGTAAACTTATGAACAAAGGCTGCAGAGATGTAGAAGGATCTGGGGGTCTGTCTAGAAAGCAGAATAAAAGAGGCCTGTATAGAATAGATAAAATAGAGTATAAAGTTCTAATAGCCACATTTCTCTTTGATCTTATCTTTTGCCAATCGATGGGTCTATTCCTGCTTAAAAATGGAAACGGCACCACTTAACTGGCTTATTATTATGATCATATTAGTTATAGCTTTCAATTCTTACAAATGGAAATGATATTCTTTCTTATAATCCAGTATCAGGGGTTCTAGACTCCAGAATTCTATCTATGCGTAGACCCATTGAGCAGTCCTCATACAAGACACTTCTGTTGTTCATGCCAGCCTTTACACCACTATTCCCATGCTTTCCTGAGTGTAAACACCCTCTTTACTCTCTAGATTAACATCAAAGGTGGGTTTTCCCATCCATGGCATACAATAGGTAATAAAATGTATTTTCCTATAATTAAAATAGCTACCATCCTTGTCTTTCTTATTTAAAGAATCATCTATATCAGTGCATAAAGAAATAAACTTATTTCACTTTCATTAGCCTAAATGTGAACTTTTAAACAAATGTCTACACAATGTCTTACATCCTACTATTCAGACTGTTTTCACATATACTTCTATAGTATAAAAGCTCCCATGGAGGATGTGGGATAGCAGTAAATCTACTGCATAATGATAATGAAGGGTCTCTCTTTCTGCAACATACTTCTTTGGGACACCTTCAATGGCACCTCTTTTTGAAGCCTGTGTCGCACCCTTCCTTACTCCATCACATGGGACACTCTATTTCACTCGAGCACGTCAGCACTTGCCTTCCACTATTACTTTCTAGTCCATCTGCTATTCTTCCTGGAGGTGATGTCCCTTTTAACTTTTGATCTTACAGTTCCTGTGTGGGGAAAGATCCCCAGAGAGAAGGCGGTAGCCCCGCCCAAAAATACATCAAAGATGGCACAGAGAGGGAGTGGCGAGGGTGGAGACCTAAGACTGTTTACCAGAGACCAGGATTAGATGAGGGATGTCTCCTCAGCATGATCAAGCCATTGATAGGATCAGCCTTTTGGATTAGGCCAAAGAGGCATGATCAAGATGACCTCTACGCTGATTGGCCTTACAAGAAGACACTCCCCTCGCTCTGCCCTATATAACACCTTGCCCCTCATGTAATAAACGGATGAGTTCTCCAATGCTCAGTCCCCACCGTGTGTTCATTTCGGCCCGACCTTCCTTTTCCACGGGGAATCCCCTCTCGTGGTAGATGCTCCAGGGAGATCGGGGTAGGAGCCCCCTTTTCGTCGAGAGGACCCCACATTCCTGTATCTTCTCAACAATTGTCTTCTACGCTCAGTAGTCCACCCTTCTATGGAGGCACAATTCTGTCCCATATTTACCCTCCCCAGAAACATCCAGCCTCTAAGCTTTCATCTTGTCTCTCGGTTTTTCTCTCTAACTAAATCTCATGTTACTGTCCATCTACTAATTCATTTGTTTATCCTACAGTGCATGATGACTGATCACTATGTGACCCTAGCCCCAGGTGCTCCATGCCACTGAATCTGCCTTTTCCTGCTTATTACTCACTCAGTCCCTATTCCATCCCTAAACACTAAAGCTTACCTAAAAATTAATTATACCATATAGCACTAAAAACATCTAACTGGTGAAATTTTTTGTCTGTCTCTTTTAATTTGTCAAGTTCAAGATAGAATCTTAAGGGGAAATCCTAATGAAGAAAGCAGCCATTATTAACACATAAGAATACTTAAGAATGTTGACATGTTGGAGATGGGCAGATATTAAGAATATATTTCATGCTATTTCATTAATATGGTCAAATAGCTTACGTGTATGTAAATGAACTGTTCAACATAATTTCCATATTCAAGTGAAATAGAAGATATAATTTGTTACCTACTGAATCATGAGAAAAATGGAAATTTGATCATAATAAGTACCTGTATTCAGGGGCCTTGATTCCTAACTATACATTAAAATTATCTGGAGAACTTTAAAAATGTCAGTGCCTGGACCTTAAATGAATCAATTAAAACAAAATATCTCTGGTGGAGCATAGGCATTACTATTAAAATTTTACAGGTAATTATAAAACTTACCTAAGGGTCAAAAACCCTAATCTATATATAGGGTTAAATGCTACCTAATTCTGACAGTGGATATTTCTGAAAACTGCCAGAAACCATGGCAGTGCCAAGGGTCCACATTTTTACTTTCATTTTCTGATATTTAATTTTACCCAGATGGCTTCCTAATTGGTTTGTTTTACTTTAGGTTGGTGGAAAAAAATCTCATTTAAAATGAACTCAAAATGTACCATGCATTTTAATTACTCTGTTGATCATAGCTTAAATATATGCTTTTTATCATACAGCTATAGAAAAACTTCACAGAACTTCTTGCTAATGTGAAACACCTTAATAGAAATTAAAATATTGGTTACCAGTAGCAGATTTTCACAAAGAATTTATATTTTATTGGTCATTAGCTCATCTATTCAGAGCCAAGTCCAAGTATTTTTCAAAGAAGCATTCCCACTTGAGCATACTTGTGTTTTGCTTTTTATATTCATCTGTTTTAAGTTAAAACATACTTATTGCAGAGGGGGTTGTAATGGGTGATGCGCTTGGCAGATTCAAACTTAATTAGTGATTGGATTTGTATGTACAGTCCAAACAGTTTATAAATAAGATGGTCAAAGAGCTGGGTACGAAGTCGCTGTTACAAAGAATGTGATCTCATTATGGTGAGATGACCCATTTTGTATGACGTGATATCTATATGGCTCTATAATGATCCAAACTAAATCAGGTTACCCCATAGGCGTTGCCTTTATTTATTTCCACAATTCTTGCTGGCAGGCTATGGAACAAAGCAGGGCGACACATCATGAATATGGCATGAAATGATGTCACAGTCTGTTCTACATGAATAGCAACACTGCCTGGCCTTAGAGCCATGCATCATAGTTTCTTAGTAATCCGTGGCAGTGGTACCAAATGCATGGCCTTTATAGCTGGTTATTTAATACAAGTGGCAAAACTGGGAAAGTGCTTGTTGTTTTTAAAGGTCAAGTGAATTGGAAAACAAATGCTGAGTCTTTTATACAGTCAAACACATTTTTTATGACTTTAAGCAAAGAAATTTGAGAACTGCATAAAATGTACTGAACCATACAAGTAGAATTCTAACAAACCTTGAACCTCCTCAGCTGCCCTCCACAAAGCAACCACTGACAAGTGATTAACATTCAGTGGAACAATTTCTCACAAAACAAGTAAAATATATTTCCTGGATTTTGCAATGCAAATTCTAACCCTTAGCTAGACTATAAAAGACAGTCAACCTCATACACTGCACAAAGCAGAGGTGTTGGCTCAATCCCCCATTAGACTCTTGAGAAAATTGAGGAACTGAGGAGTTGCATAGCACAAAGCCACAGAATTCATCAATTGCAAACCTGGAACTAACCCCTGGGGATAACTCCTCTTTTAGGCAGACTCAGGATGCCTTTCAAGTTTTGGATCAAAGAATTGGTCATTTGTTTAAGTACTACAGCTTTTGGTGTTAAGATAGGCAAAAATCTTCTCAGTTTCCAAATAAAATAGGTTGTAATTCTAAGTTATCCGAACTAAATTTTAAGAACTCAAGCACTAATTAAGCAAGGGTCTATCCCAACTTCTCCACTAAAGTAGTTTTGATGAATGGGGTTGAGACTATAATACATGAATTTCATTCTGCCTTCTGATTCTTAAGTCTATGCCAAATATCTACTTAAAATATATTTGAGAATGTATTTGAAATGAAATGAAATTAATTTGATAGTTTCAAATAATTAACTATTAGACAATATTTCTCTTAAAGGAGTATTGAATATTCATTGTATGTTAACTGTATGAATATTGAATGTTAACTACACATAATTATTATTTATTATTTTAAAATGGAACACTTAATTGGAAACTGCAAAACTATCACTTAAAAAATTTTAAGATTATATCTTTAGAGAGCTTACAGATATTTTTGGTAAATAAACAACTTTCAATCAAAGAACATTATCATAATCATCAATACTCATATGCAACTCTAAAAGAAACCAGAAGTGGTCATATTGACTTCAGAATTGAAAATAATTATATCTGTATACTATTGTACTAAATACACAGTATCCAAATAATTGTCTAAGAATTGTCTTTTCTTAAAGCTATATTATTCAATAACATCAAAACCAAACTATCAGACCAATCCAATGCATGTGTATCTATGTTTATAGCTGCACAGTTTACAATTGCCGAACTATGTAACCAGTCAAGATGTCTATCAATATCAACAGATGAATGGATTACAAAACTATGGGATATGTACACAATGAAATTTTACTCAGTCATATAGAAGAACAAAATCATGGCATTTGCATGGAAATGGATGTAACTGGAAAACATTTTGTTAAATGAGATTAGTCAGTCACGAAAAGTAAAAAATCATATGTTCTCCCTAATATACAGAAGCTAGGGAGAATGTGGGGCATAAGAGGTACTTCAGATGAAGAAGGAGAAACCTTAGAAGAGCAAAGAAGATGACTTAACTGAAGGTGATGGGGGTGGGGGACACCCTAATGCACATGATGTAATTTCACAAAAATATCAAAATCAATTACTAAACTGAACCTGAGAAGGAGAGAGGGGGGAAGGAGTGGGGTGGGAATTGGGAAAGGGTTAAATGAGAAATGTGCACACATATGCCTTTACCAGCTTGTACCTAACAAAAATGTATGATTACAATGCACCAAAAAAAAAAGTGAAAGAAATCCTAGAAACCAAGTTTTCTAGATGTTTCTTTCTTTTAACAGAATACTTTCTTCCTATTAAACCTTAAGTAAATGTCTACTATACACATTTCTTTGAACTGCTTTTGTTGAGAAAGATTTCCAATAGCTCCTCTGCCTTCTCCACATTTAGTAACATTCCCATCAATCCTAAAGAATGTCCTAATCCTCTTCAGCATTGAGTATGAAAACCATACTCAATAGAGTAAGAGTCCAGCCCTCTTATTTTAACGATGAGGAAATCCAAGTCCATGTTATCATAGATGGTAATGGTACATTAGTGCTAGAGCTAGAAAACAGAATGCCAAGTGCAATAAAGGATTAGGCTTGCCCAGAGAGGTGTGTTTTTTGCCCTCACCTCCTGGGAGATAACCTCAATAAGAGCATCATTGTTTACCTGGTAGCCTTGGGATGTGCAGAGTCAATGATAACAATGAGATTTATGGTAGGGGTCTTGGGGTATTTATAAGCCCATTGAAGAGCTTGAGACTAAGGTTAGTCGCAAGGGGTAGAGGATGTAATAATCATAAATATGAGTATAATGGCTTTTCTGAGTATTATGAGTCTATTTACCAATTATTTCCCCAGAAAGTGGTCTTAAGGACTCTTGATAATTGTATGCAGTCACTATTTTGACTTCTTTGGTTCAGTTCTCTTTTTATAATACCATATATGTAGCCTGCATAATGCTTTTGAAATTTAGATCAATGATATCCACAGTCCACATTTTAGTGGCAAGAAGTATAGCAGAGGTAAACCCTTGAATAAGATGTGTGTGTGTTTGTGTGTGTGTGTGTGTGTGTGTGTGTTTGTGTGTGTATTACTGAGGATTGAACCCAGAGGCATTCTACTTCTGAGCTATACCCCCAGTTCTTTTTATTTATTTTATTTTGAAACAGGATTGCATTAAGTTGCTGAGAGTCTCACTAAGTTGCTGAGGCTGCCCTCAGAAACTGCAATCATCCTGTCTCAGTTTGCCAAATATGGGAATTATAGGTGTGCACCACTTCGCCCAGTCCTTGAATAAGATTTAAAGTATATTCTATTCTTCTTATTAATAAAGTGTTATATGGATATGGAACCATAAATATAAAGCAGGAATTAAATCTTAAGCTTTTCTAATTAGGTTTACATGAGTGATAATACAGAATTTTTAGACAATTTTCATTTTAAGTATTTTCACAATTTTTTATTTGCTTATCTCACAGGCCTATGGGGTAGGAAATTATTATTACAGCCATTTGTGTTGTAGGACCTAAAATTTCAAGTGCTGCCTTGCTGCATTTGAGTTCCACAGGGCACTGAATGTCTAATGTGTGTTTTCATCTCACTAGAGAGGTCCCCACCCAGAGAAAAGGATTCCCTGTTCACCTGGTTGACCTGTCAGCTGGTTCAGGTACACCCTATCTGGTCTTCAATTGTTCTTCAGCCACCTGATGGGTTTAACCTGCCTTCCAACCCACACTATTATTCAAACAAGCCAATCACATTCTTCCATAAGATCTAAGGACTGCCCCAACCTCCTGTTACCTCAAAGCCTGATTCTCTTCTCCCTTTCTGGTTGGTGCTACACCTGAGCATAATCCTCCATCTGTCCTGCACCTCTTCTCCTGGCCCTTAAGTACATGTCACTAATACACTGTTGCTAATCTCATCAGTCCACTCTTGGGTGTCACATGCTTGGCCATCTTGAATTATTTAGGACACAAGAGTCATTGACCACCAGTATGGTGAATAGGAGGTAGTCAGAACACCATTGTACAGATTAACTAAATCTGCCCCCTTTCATATCATACACAAGTATGCCAAGACTTTCTAATCACATAGTTATTTAATCATAAACATTTCTCCAGCTACTAAACACAGATAGATAGCTCAATTGTATGGAACTCAAGAAGGAAAACATATGTGAGAGCTCAGAGTTATAAAGAATAGATGTGGAAAAACTTTTCCACGGCCAGGACCAAGGTTGAAGATTCACATTAGAACAATATCTTTAGTTTTCTTTTTTTTGCAGGCCAAGAAATTGCAGGGACTTCCTTGGCAACCCTGATAGCAACAGGCTCAGAAAATAGAATAACTTAAACCAATGCCAATGTTTTATGGAACTGGGTCTAAAGCAGGTCCTTGTAGGTCATTTAGCTTGTATCAATTTCATGGCCACAGCTTTCACCCAAGAGCACAACCTTGTAATTACAACAGTGTTAAAAAAGCAGCCCCTGTGTGGTCAAGCCTAGCTGACTGTGTAGTTGTAGCTCCAGGGAAGGATTGGGATATTTTAGGGGTTTTATGGACACTTATTTCTAGGATTTAATTATAGCATACTGTAAATCCATTGGATCTGTTTGGGAAAGTATTTTACATAGCATCTTTAAAAACTAATGAAGTACTTGCTCAAAGTTGTACAGCTTCCTTTTCAGGGTGAGAAGATAAGAAAACTCAGGTTCTATTTTGAGAATAGCCGGGAACTGAAAATAGAGCGGACTTTCCATTCTGGAAGTTTGAAGACCACATTCTCTTCTCTCTCTTTAAAGTGTGACTTCTGTGTGAAAGTTACTGTTTTGATTTCTTCATCTGAAAATTGAGAATAATTATTTTGGAAACAAGTTCAATATAGCTAATATTTTTGTCATAATTTAGCCTCTATCATTTCTTTTCTGGCACTGGGGATTGACCCAGAGATATTTGAACTTCAGAGCTACTCCCCCTGTCCTGTTTTATTTTGAAGCAAGATCTCACTAAGTTGCAGAGGGCCTCACTAAGTTGCTGAGGCTGACTCTGAACCTGCAATCCTCCTGTCTTGGCTTTCAAAGTACTGGGGTTACAAGCTTGTGCCACCACACAGAACTCAGCCTCTATCATTTCAATTCCTATGTGCTTGCTAGTATGAAATTAATACAAACTCAGAACAACTAAAATCTGATATTTGGTCTCCAGAAAACCACATAGATAAAAGAAAATACAAAATAGAGTCATGTGGCATTAAAAAGAAGATTTAGATAATTGTTCCTGAATGTGAAAAATAAAGTTGCCTGAGTGCCAACATGTGGTATAACTTTCAAAGTTGATTATTTTGCATTGTACAAACTTTCCACTACTATACCTTAATTTTGTATGGAATAATTTGCCTATTCAGATGTTTCTTGGGAAGGAACTCTAATCTTGTGTCTGACAATCATCAGCAGAAGCTCTGAAAAGCTGCAAATGGAGTAGTTTTAGAACATCAAATTGTAACATTGGTGGTGTGTGTGTGGCTAGGGGTGGGGGGCGTGTTTGAAACATAATTTCCAGAGCACCAATCTGTCTGGTGAAATAAAAATGTTTATATAAAGCTAAAGCATGCCTTACGAGGCAGGAAGTTTTATTTTTTAATGTCTTATTCTTTTACTGGTGCACAGTAGTCTCACTTCATAAAGAAAGGACATTTTAGACCAAAAATTTTGCTTTATTGATTTTGAAGAGGAACTCAAGAAGTGTGAGATAGTTTGTGTCTGGGGGGGGGGGGTGTACTGGGAATTGAACCCAGGGGCATTCTACCTCCAAGTTATACCCTCAGCCCAACTTATTCTTTATTTTGAAACAGGGTCTCACTAAATTGTAGAGGGCCTCACTAAGTAGCTGAAGTTGGCTGGGAACCTGTGATTCTCCTGTCTCAACCTCCCAGGTATTGGGAGTACAAGCATGCACCATCATGCCCAGCTATGAGACACATTTCAATATCCGTTTATCGTTCCAGTCAAAAGACCAAAAACTCAAATCCAAATCTTTACCAGACTGTCTCTTCCAAGTGTCTGGCATAGGTAAACATGTTCACCCTTTTCTGTCTTTATTCCATACCCACACACAAATCTCACATCTGATATCATTGCTTTTCCCCATTTTTACACATACACATACACACACACACACACACACACACACACACACACACACACACAAATAAAGTCTTCCATGAAAATACATTCTAGAAGGAAAGAATAAATATTTTCATATTTTTCATATTTTTGGCAGACAAATCATGGAGATTAAACGTGGTCTATGGAAAGAGTGATGCATACTCACCAGAGTCTATTTGGGTTTGGTCTCAACATAGACCAAATGGACTCAGAAGTACAAGTGGTTCAATATTTCCATTTCAAAGTCTAACTATGTCTCTAAAACTGTTTCACTTAATTTTCAGTTTCTAGAAAAGTTAGGTTTATCTATGTTTGAGTAATTTGTGTACAAACCACTAAAAATGTTGTGAAAATTGCTTGATCCTGTAGAGACATTTCTGAACCTTGTTCATCAATCTGTATGATTCTGTTCTGTGCTTAAATATTCATAAATAAACTTTTTATCAATTATTGCATGCATTCACCACAGTGTTTCAGGTCAATGTGAAAGAACTCTTCCTTCACCAGTACCCCAAGTCTCCAGGCAACTACCTTGACAAAATATTTCTTGAATGATCTATCAGAAAAGTGTGCAAATGCACATAAGTGTTCCTGTATGTGTACTTGTTTTCTTCAAAAATCAGAGCCTGCTCTGTTCATAGATTTTTTTTCAACTAAATAATTTTAAAGACATAAACAAAATGGTTTTTGAAGAGAGCACACTGACACTTCCAACAGCAGCCACTTTCCACCCGCCCTTCTCAGCACTGTGTACTTTCAAATATTTTTGTATTTCTCAATTTGACTGGTAAAATGTTTTTAAAAGCTATATTAATGCAATTCTGAGTGAGTATTAGGATCATCACAGAGATTTATAAACTATATTTTTTATATTTACCTTTTTTCTCTCTTGACCTGATGATGTTTTGTTTACTAAGTATATGTTCTTTATACATTAAAATAATTAAAGGTTTACCTACCACTTATATTGCATTCTATAAGTGTCATATGGCTTTTGTTGCATGATTTGTGAAATGTTTGATAATTATAAATTGTATATTTTATTTACACAAATACATATAAAACTTTTTTCCTTATGCCCTCTTTATCTTGTGTCTCAGTGACCTACATACTGACAGTTACACAAAGTCATTTTTTTCCAGCAAGAACTCTCTTCTGAGGTCAGAATGACATAACTGACAGTTGACCTTTTTGTTCCATACATTCTTGATATGTAATCAAAGTAATATATTATTTTTCTCCTAAACATTTTTTCTTCTCCTATAATGATCTCTTTTATATTAGACATTAACTCATTATTTCATCACCCAAGCCAAAAATTGAGAAGCATTCTATAGCACTGTATTTTTCTTATCTCCATATTATTCTCTCTCTCTCTCTCTCTCTCTCTCTCTCTCTCTCTCTCTCTCTCTCTTCCAAATAACAAAATGTACCCCCCAAATAGGACTATAATAAATATTTGTGGAATGAATGTATCACAAATTTCAGATAGCTATCATTTTCTATCTGGATATTACAATACATGTTTTAAAAATAGACATATTTTTAGTTTTATCTCCCCCAATACATTTTCTATGATCCTACCAGAGATATTGTACTAAAATGCAAATAGTTACCAGTAGTTTACCTTGCCCCATCTACTGGAGAGACCAAACTCTTCACTTGACTCATGGTGCATAGATTAGGGGTGCCCTAATAGAATAAGAATTAACATCCTTTTTCTCTTTAATGTGTGCCAAACCTTTTTTCCTAGATGCTTTTCATCTCACCTAAAAGTAATTGCATTGAGGGTGAAAGACTTGCCACCCACACAAATTCTCAATAACTATGTTGTATTAATGAGGAAGTTACTGATTTCTAATCTTCTATAAAGACCATAGCCAGTATATTTCTCTGTGAAAGTGTTTCTGGTCAACAACAACAAAGTCTCTAGAGATTATCACTGTGACAGTAGCTACCTGGTACAGTCCATCTGACATAGTCTTCCTCAATTCCAACTATCATAATCCAAATATGTGTTCCACATAGCTGTTTCCCTTCACTTACGTGTAGGTTCATTTCATCTATGTGTTTCCTATCTTGTGCTTTTTTTTACCAGATTTGGCTGGTTTGTATTTTCACTATATATGTCACTATTGTCTCACCAGCAAATTATGAACAATATGCTTTTTTATCCAGAAAAATAACAACTATCCCTTAAATCTATGCCATTGTCTAAATACTATCTATACTCTCTCTCCCCTTACTCCTGCAAATGTCTCAAAATAATGCAGTCTTCTGGCTGTTTTCACTTCCCTTTCTCCAGTGTCTCTAGCTTTCTTCCTAAAAGTTGATTTAGGTCTCCAGGATGCTCCTGAAGTCAGGTCACCCATGACACATTAGTTGGTCACTTTTTAGTTTTTACCAAATTGGGCATATTAGTGCAACTGAAGCTGATGATCTGGGTAAATACTCTGTGACATTGGTTTCAGTGACTCCACATACTGCCCCTTCCCTTGGGAACCCTTTTCACTTCTCGTGCATGAGGTTTTTTTCCCTCCTCCACTCCTTATGTGTTTGTGTTTCCCCCTACATATAATCCTATTTCCATTTTTCGTGTGTGTGTGTGTGTGTGTGTGTGTGCTGAGTGGCGTGTCTATATCCTCCTAGGATTCCATTTTCCATCCACTTTTATGATTTCAATTACCATCTATGTGCTCACAATTCAGAATCTCACAATTCGCTCACATAGTTCACTGACTACTGAAAGTCTCCACTGAACCTCAAATTTAAAACCACTTTTTCCAGACTGAACTGTTTCACCTTCAACAGTCCTCTTTTCATGTAGACTTGATTTCCATTGGGCTCACTGGAATCCACTTATCAGTTTCAGTTGCACTAACATGCCCAATCAACTTTTGAAATTCAGTAACTCCCTGCATCCAACTGTTGAACAGAATTACCTCCTAAACATCTTTCCTTCCATCCCTACTGCCATCATGCCTAGAACTTGGTTTAATCTCATTATGACTGCTCCTCCAAGAGCTTCTCAAGAGGTGTTTCTCTCTCCCTTCTACCACTAGCAGAGACATTGGCTTTTCTAAGAAAAAAACTTTTAAAAAAAGGATAGTGTCTCTTACCTGTTTCAGAACTCTCAATAACTCCTCATCTATATAGATCAGAAGATCTTTAAAGTGACATATCTCCTTTCCATAAGTGAGGTCCTCTAGATTTATAACCTATTTACCTCTCCCTCCTTTATATATAATGTTCCAGAAAAGCTGGTATATTTGTGATTGCTCCAACATTAATTGTTGTCCTGTGCTTTTGTTCATGCCATTCTGCCATTCTCTATGCCTTGAATTTTCATTTCCTTTCCCTTTCGTCAGGAATTACTGAGAAAATCTTTTTTACTTCTTCCCATACAAGAATAAGTCCCTTCCCCTTTTCTCCCATAATATCTTGTGTACATCTCTGTTATTATACTGAATGCATTGTATTATTTTTTATTTTTGTGTGGATCTTTCCCTATAGACTTATTTGATGTTATGAATTGAGTTTTATTTGCCTTGATATTGCTAAGATATGATATAAAGTGCAAATTCCAAAATCTTACTGAAAGAACCAAATAATGAGGGAATGAATATGTAAATAATTGAATGTATATCATTATTATTATAGCATATTTCAATTTCTGGTTATTTGTCATCTTGCTTTCTATCTTCTAAGCTCCTAAATGGCTGGAAACATGTCTTTTACCACAGTTTTTAAATCAGTGCCTCAGAACAGTAGGTGCCTAAATGTTTGCTCAAAGATTGATTGGATGTATATTGAGAAAAATAAGTGTTAAAAAAAAGAAAACAAAAGAGTTCATAACCAACAGCACGGCTTCAAACAGTAAATTATACATTTTAAGTAATTTGCCATGCTATTTTGTTTTCTTTGTAAATTTCTTTTTAATTTCCTTTTTCTTACTTAATGAGCTAAAGGAATAAAGGCATTATTCCTGTTATGGGTTAGTTATTTAGCATATATTAGCCATAAAAATAGTTCTGTAGCTATTGAAAATGTATTGAAGCTTATGTGTATGTTTCTTAAGCAAATAATTCAGATGTAAGGTAAATCTCACACTATGCTGTTTTGTTTTGTGAAAAATTTTACATTTTTCAACATTTTGAGGGAAACCTTTTTGTCATTAATATTTAGTTTCAAGCAAAGAGATTTACATGCTTCTGAATAATTAAAAAATAGTTTCTAATTCAGTTATTTTAGGAAAAGGTAGGGCATTTGCATGAGTCCCAGTACAGATTAACATTTAGGAGAGATTCAGGCCATGAAATAAATGTAATCGTAAAACTATAAAAGGGAACCATGGCTTGAAATGTAAGCAACCAAGGGAGATTCTGCTATTAGAAAAGTGTGCCAGGTAAGAAGAAATCATGGATTAGAAATGCAGCCTGAGACCTGCAGACAATGTTGCCACCATCCCTTTGAAGAGAGGCTCAGTTGGCAAAGGGCATTTCCTGAAAGACATGTGGCAGAGGGGAGTCTAGCTTGATACTACACAGTTAACAAGTTCTGGTAAACACGCAAGTAAGTTCATTCATGTCTTTCAGTAGAAATGGCACTGGTTAGTAAACTAAGGCTTGGATCTCATATAAATATGGACAAAATTAATGTACATGTTCCCAAAACAAACTCTTTGCTAAAATTTAAAAGATTCTTTACTATTCTCCATCTTATGATACACAATTAAAGATGAAGATCCATTGCTAGACAAAATGTTTACAAGTCATTCAGGTACATAGAGCTATGACTACACAATTTCCTATAGTTAATGAAGTTATGTTCCTTCCCTGTTCCAAACTCTTAAGGAAAATAAATCCTTAGTTTACTGTTGTGGGGGATACCAGGACCACATATTCAGGGTAACTTCCTGAAGGCAACCCAAGTTAACAAAGTTTTGTCCAAGAAAATGTAGTCAAAAAGAAGCAAGATGTTAGCTAAATAAATAGCAATGCTGAGCAAAGGTCTGAAAGGACATTTATAATATTATTTACCAACTTGTAGAGTTATGAAGAGAGTGGTCACCATTTAACCTCAACCTCAGTATCATGTGCATGTGTGTTAGTATCACTTTGAACCATACCGTAATCCGTAATGTATAATTTTTTTTTTTTTTCGGTACTGGGGATTGAACTCAGGGGCATTCTACCTCCGAGCTATAGCCCCAGCCCTATTTTTTATTCTTTATTTTGAAACTGAGTCTCACTAAGTTGCGGAGTGCCGCACTAGGTAGCTGAGGCTGGCCACGAACTCAGATCCTCTGGTCTCAGCCTCCCGAATGCTGGGATTACAAGCGTGCGCCACCACGCCCAGCTCGTAATGTATAATTATAATGGACCAAAAAATATATTTTTAAAAATTTCAACTGTTAGTCTAGTGTACAAAACACACAGCAAGAACTCAATGGATCTTCTTTTTGTTTTTTGGGTTTTTTTTTTTTTTTTGCGGTAC